>JAJJWW010007815.1:0-191333 GCA_023531295.1 Papaver armeniacum | reverse complement strand
AATAAATTTTTTTTTTTTTTTGTAGAAATGCATCCATAATGCTTTACCTTTTAGGAAAGACAAATGCTATCCCACACGACTTTGCAGGATAGCTTCCCGCAAAAGCGACTTCTAAGACGTAGGATGAGCAAATAAACGGATAGATTTGCATTCAGTTTAGGACCCACCACTTTCACTTCGGGGCCCACCATTTTCCATAAAGGGTTCAAGGCTTATGGATCTGGGTTTTAGTTGTGGGAATTACTATGCATACCCGTAATTAACCATAATTGGATATAGCACAGTATGCGTACTTGTATGCTAACTATTGCAAATATATATTCCAAGTCCGGAAACTTAATATGCATACCCGTACGCGTACTAGTTAAAAAGTTGAAGTTCGGGAATTACTATGCATACCCGTACGCGTACTGATTTCAACTGAGTTCAGTATGCGTACACGCTTGCATACTGGCTAACACAGACTAAGTCCGGCTACTTAGGTATGTGTACCCGTTTGCATACTTGAGTGGGTTATGTTCTAAAATCGGTTGTTCATGAACAATTACATTTATATCATAAGGAATGCAATCTTTTGCAAACTGTGGCCATAATTTTCATTAATTTGTTCGAGTGAATCAAATACGATTTTGCTTCAATTGTGTCTTGTATACTTCTATGAGAATATAAACAATTAAACAACTCTATAACTAGTTTTATTTGAGTCATTTGAACTAGTTGTGATTATAGATGGACAAGGTTGATATGAAAGTGTTCAGATGGCTAACTTCAGTTAACTATTGTTGAACCAACTAAGTGTACACGTTTAGGTACGGTTACCCATATCTAAATGAAGTCATTTTTCATTCGTGTGTAACAAGCTAAGTCAATATAACGGTTGAAAGATATTAGCTTGATTCTAATAAGGTTTTCATCTAACGGTGAATATTGAATGCTTTGTTACCAAGGTAACATTGATTGCAAACCTTGATTTGAAGACTATATAAGGGAGAACTCTAGTGATGAGTGCCAAGTAGTGCATATTTCTACACCATTTTATTGGCAATTAGCTCATCTTTTGTGCTTTAAAATCATATATTATCCCAAATTCTGTATTTTCATTGTTTTCAAGAATAAATATGTTTACTAATTAATTTTGTGTTCTTAGGTATTAAATAAAGCTTGGATGAATTGAGAAGCTAAAAGATCAGATATATGGTGGCTAGGGACTATGGAAGAGAGACAACAAAGCTCCCGCTAGAAGGCAGTAAAGAACGTGAAGGAAACATTGCGCAAAGGGTGGGTGAAATCCGCTTGCGCACCTTTGGCAAGCCGCTTGCAAGAGCTACTCAAGTAGTGGGCTGGGAAGAGAATCCAAACCCACACCCAAGATCCAAACTCGTTTCCTCACCTGAACCATCAGATTTGCTACAACTGCCTATCATCCAACAGCTCACCCTCTCGATACATTAACATTTGATGGAACTTCTCAGCACCGTAACACATTTATCCCTACCTCTAATCGAACAGAACCCAACTCCAACTCCATCTTAATTTCTTTCTCTCTTTCACAGAACCTCCACCCGCAAGTCCCCTTTCATTAACACCATCGCG
Source organism: Papaver armeniacum (assembly GCA_023531295.1). NCBI lineage: Eukaryota > Viridiplantae > Streptophyta > Magnoliopsida > Ranunculales > Papaveraceae > Papaver > Papaver armeniacum. The sequence goes on along the minus strand of JAJJWW010007815.1, from coordinate 189,740 downwards.
CCCACCATCTCTGCACACAACCACTTCCATCATAAACACCAATTAAACCTTTAATCTCTATCTCTCTCACCCTTATCTTCTTTCTTATCAAGAATAGTAACCCTAGAAGCTAGGTTTGAGAGAGATAGGTTAGGGTTATCCTCAACAGTGAAGAAACACCAAATTAATGGCTTGCAGCGTTTAGTGGAAGAAGGGAACTGTCAAAATAAACGTTTGGGTGAGTGGGTATTCTGTAATTATCAAATTAAATTGATTGAGGAGAAAATCGTGTATAAATAGAGAAGGCAGTGTGATGTAAAACTCATGCCCGGATTAGCCGGTGCACCAAGCAGTAGTTCATGTTTGATTTTATCTTCATGATGATGTTCTAATTTCATAGTTAGGGTTTAGATGAAACCATTAATCCATTGCTCAGTTTAGTTCAAGTTTTGATATTGTTCTTGTTGTGTTATAATGTTGTGGATAAATTTAATCTTGAGCACTTCAGCATTTTACTCTCACAGTGTATGCCATGTATCCATTGTAGTTAGAACACTACTATGTTGATTGTGCTCCAATTCATGCTTAATTAATTGATTGTTATTGATCCTTAGACTAGTTGTGCTTAACTTAGACTGTTAGTGCTTTGGAAAGATACCTTAGTTGCGATTAGAATATCCTTCAGGATTGTTTAATTTGATTGATCTGCGGTTAGTTTGTTTTGTGAGAGGGCAGCTAATACTAGGGTTAGGAATAATCTTAGTGACACTAAACTATCCTCCTGAAACTGCCCTGGATAGGCGGAAGACCACCGGTATCCATTATATTGTTGAGATTGAATTGACTTGGTGTGGGTTAAGAGGTGGATTCGACTGCCCCAGCACCATATTTATTTGTTTGTTAGATTACTTTTGATTTCGTTTTTTTTGTGATCTCAGTCACTACCATCATCTGGACGTATCGGCAAACAAAACCCCCCTTTTTGGTTACTCTTGTTCTAAATCAGTTTTAGTAAGACCATAGCTTAAAATCTACACCCACCTTGTCCCTGTGGATCGACCTGTGCTTGCCCCGTGTTACATTGTGATACTGTGCACTTGCAATTATCATTGTAGGTACTGTTTATAGTCCTACCAAGTTTTTGGCGCCGCTGCCGGAGACTCGGTAGAGGTGTATCTGAAGTTTCTGACTTTACTCTACTGGTTTTTCATATAATCTTGTATATGTGTGTTTAGATTGTTAGTCTAATCTGTTTATCTTCTGTTGTATTCCTTTTTATCGTTATCATATATCCTGCATAGTTAAAACCATCTGTCATAGCATTTTGTATTCCATCTTTCCTTAGTGTAACTTAGTTGTTAACCATGTGTTTATATAATATGCATTTTAGATACAAGTTCTGATTCGTGTAAGTTGTAGCATAGAGTAGCCCATTTACTTTGAAAACTTTTCGTTGTCTGTATATTTTGTCACTACTTACTGTCATACCTCTCCTTGTTAGTTAAAAATATCCAGTAGCTATAGTTTTTCTTTTAATTTCAATCATCTGTGTATATAAATTTCATCTCATCTCTTTAGTGTTAGTTGTAGTTTTTATTTTTCAGTCATCTGCATTCAAGCTCATACCTGCATCATTATCTTCATATGCAACTAGCCTCATTCTGTAACTTTAGTTTATAAACTTCATCCATTTTTGCATCATCTTTTCAGACTACTTCCATTCTGTCTTGCTGCATTTTCATCACCTACATCTTAGCCCTGTATATAGGTTGTAACTTTTAATTTCAGTAGTTCCATTTTAGTCTGCATTCTTTTGGTATATATGTCACAATCAATTGCATAATTTAGCTGTATTAGTTATCACTTTCATACTCTGCATCCACTTGTTAGCATTAGTTGTAGCTTTAACTACAGTCATAATCTTTTGTGTCATTTACCTTGCATCCGTAGGATAAGCATCTGTAAAAATAGCCATCAAGTTCTTCTAGTAAACTACCAGTTATAATTGTCATCATTCTGTATTATATTAAGCATCCCTGCACTTCATATTACAGAATCTTTTTTCTGAAATTTTCAGCATTAGTGTTTGGGTGTCCTTGCTTCAATTGTGCATCTCCGGGAACTGAAAGTTTTTTTGAGTTTACAGGTGCCTGCCATACTGCTGTGAAAACCAAGGAAAAGAGAAAAAGGAATCTGTACTTGCAATACTGTTGAAGCAGCAAACCAAAAAGAAAAGGAGCAGCGAAACTCGTGCATCGTGCCTAAACCGAGTTTTATACTGGCGGTATCGTATTCTCAAAACTCGAAGTCTGTCTTAAATATCTTCTGTGACTGCTGAAATAAGTTCTCATTAGTGACAGTCAAACCCTGGTATTAGTTAACATGATCCTGACTGAACATTACCCAAACCCCCGTAACAAATGATATTAGTCAACATGATCCTGTGATTGTGAGTAAACTACTTGCTGGCTATATTGTTATATCAGTGACTGCTCTCTTGATCTCGGCAAAAACCTGTGCATCTTTCCCTGAAATTGATTATCATTTTCATGAGCATTAATATGTGATATATCCTGACTGTCTGCGAACTGGTTGCCTTGGTATCTTTGTGCATGAATCTGTGACACCTGGGTAACATTATCACCTGCTGAAATTGTTATCTTTGTGTATCCATCTGTCAGAATCTGAAATGTTGATAATTGTATGTATGTTAGCATAGTTTCGACATCCATCCTTGTAAACATCTTGTTTGCCTGATGCACTGGAAACCCTACTGAGCATTTCCTTTAACTCCTGCAACATATATCATCTGTGTGCTTGATTCTGTGACACCCCCCCTTGAGATTTCTGAGCCTTTGGTTGTGCTAGCCAATCCTAAAGAGCTAAATTGTTCCCATTCCAGCTGTATCGTACTTGTTGTTGCACCATTCTCTAACATAATTTGCAGCTTTCACCTGTGGTGCTTCTGTGTAACCCAAGAAAAGGAACTGACATGAGGGATACCAAGTCTCTGTACATCCAGCCCCGGTTCTGTACCGGTTGTGCTCTGTAAGCTCTGGTGCATACCAAAGAAAATGATGACAAGTCCGTTGTACCGACTCTAGCCTGTTTCCAAAGGTAAGTTTCTAGAAACCTGCTCTGATCCAAATACTGCCTTTTGTTGCTATTCCCTGAATGGTTTTGATGGTTGATTATTGAAAATAGCTTCATAGCTGTGTTGCATGACGAGTTAGCCACTTGTTTTTCAACTACATTTTACTTACTAAAACATCAAATAAATCATGTCAGGATTTTGATCTGCAACCGGGGATGAGAAATCATCGATTAGAGAACTTGCTTACGTGCATGCTTCACATTATGAGCCTCCCAAAAACCATGATGTCAATAGTTATAAGGATTCTTATGGACATTTTCATAGTCCTGAGCCTCAATACATGGACCCTAATAACTAGTCACACATGTATCATCCAGCACAGGGTAAAAATGAACATCTTTATAGTGCCCAACTCCCACATTCGTCACTTTTGGATCAGTTAGAAGCTCAAACTATAGCTTTAGAAATGCAAATACATGAGAAATCTGTCGCACCTAATTCACCTAGGAAATCTGAAATCTATGCTTGTACCTTATGTGGTAGCTTAGGCCATCATGTTGAGAACTGTTATGTTTTGCATGATTTTAGGCAGTCTAGAGAATACCATAAAAATTCAAGGTATGAAATACCCACAAATTATGATGCTGGTAGTCATTGGGACCATAATCAACCTTTCGAGGGTTGCGATAAGTATTTTATAAACCCTCATGACCATGCACACATGTATCATTCACCACAGTGGGAAGTTGAACAATTTTATACTTCCCCGAACTCTTGTAGGCAATCCGTGGAAGAAAATCTCATACTCATCGAACAAAATAATGCTAGGTTTGAATTGAATTTATTGCATGATAAACCATATAGTAATGCTTCTGAATTTCCTTTTTGTAGTGACCCTCATACTCAACCATGTATTGAATATCCATATGGAATGAGGATACCCATTGTTGAAGACTCTCCTTCCATTAACCAACTTAATACATTTTTAAAAATGAATTTGCTTCATTTACAAAATGTGGAGTGGGAGGAATTTCAGGATGCAATGAGTGTTATTCCTAAAGTAAATTTTGAGAATAGTGTTGATGTTCCTAGTCAGGCTGTTAATATTGAAAACGAACCTAATCTAGAGGTAAATAAGTGGACTAGAGACACTATGATCGTGAATAGGGCATCGCAATTCTGTTATAATGATGATGATGATTATGATGTTATGTTAGAAGAACATGTTTATGCTGAAAATATTGTGGAACCTTTGGGTTCAGAGACATTAGGCTTCTCTGCCTCGACCTTCATGAATGATGTTTCTTCTAGTATTTCATATGCATATACATGTAATGTTGATACTGATCTGGAGCTTGTGCAGTTGTCCTATGAAGAAGAGCATAACATACAACCTATGTGTGACTTAGGGAAGGATGAATCTTATGTTGGCACTAATACTCTTCTGCATGAAAATATAATTGGTGTGTCTGATTCCCTTCCTAGGTCACGATATGTTGTTCTATCTGATTTTTCTATGCATGAGACTAAAGTTTTGAATGATGCTGATGCTACTAAATTGGGGTTTGTTGATTTGTTCAATGACTGTGAGCATGATAAAGCACTATTTGTTTATGAATTGGGAAAAACTAGATTGCATAGTGATATTTTTGAGCCTAAAAATGAATGTAACTTAAATGCATCTAATTCCCTGCCTAGAACACAGTATGTTGCTCCCTCTGATTCTCTTATGCATGATACGAAGGTTTTGGATGATAATGATTATGAACTGGGGCTTGATGATTGTTCTATGAAAATGAACATTATGTACATGTTTCTGACCTAGGGAAAGTGTGTGATGGTACTAGTGGCCTTATACATGAAAACAATTTAGATGTACCTACTTCCCTGCCCATGTTACAAACTGGTAATCTTGCACCCAACCTAGATTTGGTATGTAACAATATTGTAAAACCAACTTTTCTGAGAATACCTAATCTAGGATTGGAACTGTGTGCTTCTCAAATTATTTTGGACCATTTTGCAGCTAAATATAATGTCTATGAGGAGCCACAGTTGAAATGCATAACTCTGCCTGTTCCTAACAAAGTCCATTTTGAGTTAGACCTTGTGCATGATGAACCCCTAAAATTGCAGGATTTTGTGTCCAAAAGTATATCCGTTGAAAAATCCAGGTTTGGGGGTAGCTCATTTTTTTTTGCAGTCTCACTTGCATTTCTGTCCTATTATAATTGTGTGAGGCTGTTAAAATTTTTGCACTCCGTCTTTTGGGTTGATCCCCAACTATTTAGGCTGTTGGTTTATAGTGAACTTTTCTTGTATATAATCCTGTAGGTAATTTTTCTATCTTCAGTCAGTTGTGTCTTCTTTTATCTTGTATATATTGTGCTAATTCAATATGATCTCAGCTGAAAATGTTGGATTCTAGCCATGAATAATGAAGCTCTAATCTTGCTTTCGCCGACATACCGGTAATCTCTGCCCCTTTCTCTGATCAACAAGGTTCTCATGGTATGCTGCTGTTTAAATTGGTACCATCTTTTGAAACATTGAGGACAATGTTAGATTTACGTTTGGGGGAGTATTTTGCATATAGAGTTTTTAGTCTTTTGCATTTCATAAAAAAAAAAAAAAAAAAAAAAAAAATCTTTGTTAATACTTGCATAAAACCTCCAACTTGTAGAGATTTTAGAGTCACTAGCATGCTCCTAGATATGTTTACATAGAGTTTGATCGAAATAACTGAACTTGGAAGTACTGGAGAACACGATCGGGTTTCTTAGTTGTTAGAGCGTTAAAGTCGGATTTAACCATGCCGGTGGGCAAATTAGGTGCTGCAAAGATATTTGATAGTAGAGTTGTGATCACCCTTAGTGGAGACTACCTATTTTTACATCAAGCAAGGCGCCGACCTTCAATTTTTGTGACTATCTAAAAAGTCCTTTTAGAGTGTGTGTCACCGTACATAAATTCCGGGTAGGAATGGTGAGCTACCCAACTTCGCACCACTTTCAGCACTATTTTTCAACTCTCTAGTGCTAATTCTGTCAATCATGAGGATGACGTCTAAAGATGAAAACTTCTTCTTGTAATTTGATTTGCAGTTAGCACCATTCTCTCTCTCTCGACAACATCAACAGATCCATAGAAACACATCATCATCAACGAGCAGAGCAACGTCAAATTTTATGAAGAAAGACTAATTGTCCAAGGTTTACATGTAACAATACAAGGAAAAGTAAAATTCTTATTCAAAGTAAAGATACAGTACAAAGAGCAGAATTCATTATACAAAATTGAAGACATATTTTACTAGAGAAAAGAAAACAGAAAAAGATGAGAATTAGTGAAATTCATGAAATCAAGACAATACAGGTTGTGAAGAATTAAGTGATAAAGTCCTTCATCCATGGCTTTAGTAGTTTCATTATTTATCTTGTTATTTTTAGATTATTCAAAAAATAAAATAAAAAACATTTATAGTTTGTTTTTAGTTTTGTTTAATAACCACCATGGTAAAGAAGAAATTTAAGAGGAAAATTCAAGCAACAAGGAAATTGAAGAGAAAAATCAGAAATTGTCAAGGTTCTACGAAGTCAGAAGTTCATCATCAACAATTGAAGACCGAAGATTGAAGACGTTCCTATGGATGCTGTGAGAGTGGTGTTGATTGTCGATCAGATGTGAAGGTAAGTGAGTTTCCCATCCTCCTATAATGATTGATTTCCTTTCTTAGAGATCATCAGAAAAAGATTCTTTTTATCCACGAATTTTGTGGAGTCTCCAATAATTTTTTTATGAAACCTTCCCACCATTCAACGTGTGCAGGATTTCTCTCTTTATTCTTGTCTGCACACATGAGAGACTAGAAAAGCGATCTTTTTGAGTGAATATCATAAAACCCTATTGGTGAGGCATAAGTCGAGGCTTGTGATTACTCTCGAACCCGAATTCTTTCATATGGTATGGTTATTTCTCGCTCACCCCTTAAGGATGAGAATGCGTTCTTTGGTAGTTCTAACTTCTTATTACTAGCATGCAGAAACTCTATGTCCTCATAGCTCCTTGGATGCTTAGGACTTTGATACGCTCTGAAGTTGGAGAAGGTTTTGTGGGTATACCTCTGGTAAAACCTCACGAGACTATAACTCGTCCACTAGGGACCTAGGGATTTCTTAATTTCCGTTTACCAGAGGTAAAACCCTAGGTGTAGTTAGGATTTCTTAATTTTCGTTTCACTTGAGTACAAGTAAAATTCAGGTTTGGGGGTATTTGATGAGTGCCAAATAGTGCATATTTCTACACCTTTTTATTGGCAATTAGCTCATCTTTTGTGCTTTAAAATCATATATTATCCCAAATTCTGTATTTTCATTGTTTTCAAAAATAAATATGTTTACTAATTAATTTTGTGTTCTTAGGTATTAAATAAATCTTGGATGAATTGAGAAGCTAAAAGAGCAGATATATGGTGGCTAGCGACTATGGAAGAGAGACAACAAAGCTCCCGCTAGAAGGCAGTAAAGAACGTGAAGGAAACATTACGCAAAGGGTGGCTGCAATCCGCTTGCGCACCTTTGGCAAGCCGCTTGCAAGAGCTACTCAAGCAGTGGTTTGGGAAGAGAATCCAAACCCATACCCAAGATCCAAACCCGTTTCCTCACCTGAACCGTCAGATTTGCTACAACTGCCTATCATCCAACATCTCACCCTCTCGATACATCAATATTTGATGGAACTGCTCAGCACTGTAACACATTTATCCCTACTTCTAATCGAACAAAACCCAACTCCATCTTAATTTCTTTCTCTCTTTCACAGAACCTCCACCTGCAACTCCCTTCCATTAACACCATCGCCCCCACCATCTCTGCACACAACCACTTCCATCATAAACACCAATTAAACCTGTAATCTCTATCTCTCTCACCCTTATCTTCTTTCTTATCAAGAATAGTAACCCTAAAAGCTAGGTTTGAGAGAGATAGGTTAGGGTTATCCTCAACAGTGAAGAAACACCAAATTAATGGCTTGCAGCGTTGAGTGGAAGAAGGGAACTGTCACAATACGTATTTGGGTGAATGGGTATTCTGTAATTATCAAATTAAATTGATTGAGGAGAAAATTGTGTATAAATAGAGAAGGCAGTGTGATGTAAAACTCATGCCCGGATTAGCCGGTGCACCAAGCAGTAGTTCATGTTTGATTTTATCTTCATGATGATGTTCTAATTTCATAGTTAGGGTTTAGATGAAACCATTAAACCATTGCCCAGTTTAGTTCAAGTTTTGATATTGTTCTTGTTGTGTTATAATGTTGTGGATAAATTTAATCTTGAGCACTTCAGCATTTTACTCTCACAGTGTATGCCATGTATCCATTGTAGTTAGAACACTACTATGTTGATTGTTCTCCAACTCATGCTTAATTGATTGTTATTGATCCTTAGACTAGTTGTGCTTAATTTAGACAGTTAGTGCTTTGGAAAGATACCTTAGTTGCGATTAGAATATCCTTCAGGATTGTTTAATTTGATTGATCTGCGGTTAGTTTGTTTTGTGAGAGGGCAGCTAATACTAGGGTTAGGAATCATCTTAGTGACACTAAACTATCCTCTTGAAACTTCCCTGGATAGGCGGAAGACCACCGGTATCCATTATATTGTTGAGATTGAATTGACTTGGTGTGGGTTAAGAGGTGGATTCGACTGCCCTAGCACCATATTTATCTGCTTGTTAGATTACTTGTTCTTTCGTTTTTTTGTTATCTCAGTCACTACCATCATCTTGCCGTATCGGCAAACAAAACCCCCTTTTTGGTTACTCTTGTTCTAAATCCGTTTTAGTAAGACCATAAAATCAAATCTACACCCACCTTGTCCATGTGGATCGACATGTGCTTGCCCTGTGATACATATTCACACTGTGCACTTGCAGTTATCAATATAGGTATTGTTTTATAGTCCTACCATCTAGCAACTTGGAAACTTAATCCCCACACCTCCTGTGTGATACTAGTTGCTACTAGAATCTATTCTCCTTTAACCTAGGTTTTTCTAAAATCATTATAGGTTAACGACTTAAAAACTTCATAAGGATTCTGAATCCAGACCCAACTATTTTCTCTGTAGTTGAGTGTTCTATCGTATTGAGTACTATCTTCTCTAAGATTTGCTCGAGATTGAATCTCCGATAGGTAAGATAAAAAGTAGTCACAAACATCTTTGTCTCGTCGTTTGTGATTCCACAATATCTTTTTCCGCTTCCATACGGTTAAGATCAATGTGAAGTGATTGATATTACTAAGCTGTTCTTCGGGAATATAAGTCCGGTGTATCAATTGGTTCCTGTTCACCTTGATTTATCAAAAGACGGAAAAAAAACTCGTAGGTATTTCTGTGGGAGATATATTTATATATTCAATAGACTTTTCTGTGTGAGACAAATTTGTTTATCAAGTACAATCTCTTGTTCGATAAGAACAAAATAAAGATAACTCTATTTTCTCATCAGGTTCTAGTTATCCATATAACTTAGACCTTTAACTTTTAAACAAGACAAGTACTAGGTTAGTTAACTAGCATTTCTTGTTAAGGCATTCGATTATACTTAAGTAACCTAAACCTAGCTCCACTTTGATAAGTCTAACTAAGATCATAATTAACTTAGTTTCTCTTATCCGGAATCGAATTGGACTAACAATTCATCCCGTAAACCTTTTCTTTCGTTAAGACATAAACAATTCATACAAACCAAAATAAATCAACTTGCATAATTATTCACCTCAACCGGAACCAATTGAAACAACATAGACATTAAAGCAACACAATTGCACCGAAAGTTTGTAAGCCTAAACGATTGATACCACACAATAAAGCAAGATAAAAATAGTTTTTTTTTAACCGGAACCAATTGAATCACACACACATCCATACACATATAATGGAATAAAACATCAACTTTACCGAAATTTTGTTAAGAAAAAGCAATAAATATATGAAATAAAATCAAACTTTTCTTAAACAGGAAAACGATTAACTAACAAACTCGTTACCTCAAATTTCGCATCGTCTTCTCCAATATGTTTGCATCTTCTTCCAGGGAGAATTTATATCGAAATATCATTATGTTGTCATCCTTATGCAAAACAAAAGAATAACAATAACCAACCTTTACCAGAGAAAGGTTGAAAACCAGTTTTCAACTATTGCAAGCAAAAGTTGAAAACCCTCGAAACACATATGCTTTTATGCTAAACCAAAACCGATTCAACATATTGTGACTTTTTCACATATTGTTTCTATCAGAACCCCTCATGATTCTTTGATAAAGCCTACCAACATGGGCTAGAACTTAATCCTGCTAAATCAAATAGTCATCCAAACCATAAGGGTTCACAACATTATGAGATCGAATATCAAGGTAATAAAACCGAAATCAAACATCTCATAAACATACATAGAGCATTCAAGCAAATGCTATGTAAATCAAAAACTATCACAAGAGAATTATAAATCAGATAATTTTATTCATAATAACAAGATAGTTTTATTCATAAAATAGACCTTTTTGAAGGAAATAAAAATATTGTCTATTTTTCTTTTCTTGAAGACAATTTAATCTTCATTTACTGCCTCATCAGAATCTTCTTTAGAGTCTTCTTCTTGTCTCCTACTAGAAACTCATTATTGATCGTGAGGATTCCTTGAAGGGTTTCCGGATCATTTCTAGGCAAATGCCAACTGTTTCTGAATGCAGTCCAGTTGTCTCCCAAGACGTAAAATATGGAACATGAGATCTCCATTGCTATAGATTTGATCATATGAGATACTAGATCCCTTTTTAGTTCCACTCATTCGGTTGATAATTCCCTCTGAGAAAATTCTTAATTTCTTTCTCATCTCTAAAGTTGTTCCCTATTGCTTTTTCACATAGTTTGGTGATGAGACAGGGATATCCAAGATTTTTATGAAAACCTGTGATATTGAGAGATTCAATGATCTTAATCATTTGATTGATAATTATTCCGCAAATATCAATTCTTTTTTTTCCTTCAAGGAGATAGTATATAAGTTCAGCAAATTCTCTATTCCATAGAGAAGAATCTCTTGAACATGCAAAGAGAGTTGCTACGACAAGTTTACCGAAAATCCTTAAGTGTAAGGGTACGTCTTTGGTTAACATCTTTCCCTTTTTCCATTCAACAGTTTTACCAGTGATAAATTTTGAAATGTTATCGTGCTCAATTTCAAAACCAGTAATCATATGACCTTTCACATTGTAGTTGATGATTTCTGATATCATCTTTCTGTTGACGTGAAGAAAATTACTTCCAACCAAAGTGCTAAAAGTAAGTTTTCCATGATTAATTATGTGAATATTACCATAAAAAATTCTTACTATATCAGGTGAATATTTTTCAAATCCGAACATATTTCCCCAGATTCGTTCTTGAACAAACTTCACATAACTGGTTTCTGAAATATCTGGATCGAATCTCTTCTCTTCAGTGAAGCTTACTTCCTTCAAAGCTTGATATCTTTCAAAACATGTGTTATCTACAAAATTCGTAAGATCATGCTTCCCTTTGATCAAGTGAGGATACTTGATTTTCTCAACCTCTCCGGGAGGAATAAATGGATTCAGGACATACTTGTCTATTTCAGAGTTTTCTTCTCTTGATTTCCTTTTTCTCATACTTGAGAAAATATGAAAAACCCTAGTTACGGTTTTGACCAATCTTCCCAAATATGTTTGAACACATAGCAAAAGGTTATCTCTTATAGGAAGACATGATATCAAAAACCGGAAATAACTAGATTTAGGAAATACTCTCAAAATCGGAAACCAAGGCTTGTGGGGAAATAATTCCGATTTTGTATCTAGATCAATGTAGTTAAAATCTCTCTCCAAGGCCGATTACTCGCCGAGTAATCGCTACAAGCTATTTGACCGAGGCGATTTCCGATTCCAAGGCATTTTCGATTTTTAGAAATTAAGGCGACCGATTTGGACCGATTTTTGAGTGAAACAAGTTAACTTTTCCGAGTTGGCCTTGCATGCACTAAAACCAGAAAATTGTTATAGGGCCTGTGGCCCATGGATGTGCGGTCCATTAGAATACTAGGGTTTCCCTTCCCTTGTATAAATAAAATGTTATACCTATGTAATATGGTTCCCTCTCTGGCTAATAGAAATGTTCTTCCCTTTTATCTCTTTTCTTATTACCACCACAAAACGTTATCATGCCCAATGCTATACCACATAACGATTTGATTACTTTTTTCTAAATGGATAAAAAAATCAAATTGTTTGAATCAAAACTTGGTGTTTGGATTTACATCAAGGAAATTGTGGAATCAATCTTTAAGCTAAGTATTTCTGTTCTTTTGATTTTGATTTTGGCATGTTTGATTTGATTTGATTTGATTTAATTTAATTTAATGGAGTAAAATTTATGTTCCTGTTTCAATTTTTTTTGGATACGTCATGAGATCTATGTCCTGTTTTATTTACACATGATGTTTAATTTTCCATAGTTTCACATGATACTCATATTTACTAATTTCTTTTAGAACCAAAAGTAATAATAGAATAATCTATTATTTCATAACTTTATTCTTGACTTCTCGTATGAATCTATATTTTATGTGACGATTCATTTTCTTTCTAGTGTTTGATTGATTCATCCGTGGTTACTGTTTAGCATGTGAAAATCGATTATTCTTTCATGTGGGACAGAACTTGATTCTTGATTCAGATTTGTATCTTCTTCACTTGGAGGAGCATAAGCTAATGGATGTTGGATACACCAATTGGCAAAAGGCGTGTTTTGTGCCCACCAAGTCAGATGGTCTTGTTGTTGCCTTCAGAAAGTGGTTAAGAAAATATTCAGGTGGTCAAATCGATTGTGGTACCAAGTTCAAGGGGATTCTTCCCCCAACTCCTCCCAAAGAGCAGCTAATGGACGGTCGCTTTCGGATCTGGATGGAAGAAACCTTATCCCGACTCCCGTAGAAGAAATCTTGTCTTTGTTCGTGTGAAAGAGAAACAGACGAACAAACCTTGTCTGTTTTTCTCGTGAAAGAGAAACGGTCTCTGTCCTGTTCCGGCAGCTGTCCTATTCCGACGATCCAACTCGCCACCGATCCGGCGATCCAACTCGGTCCGTGTTCCCGTTCCCGTTCCGGTCCTGTTCCATGCTGGTTTTGGGGCGTGCGTGATTAAAACAGTTCCGGTTTTGTCTATATATGGCGGGAACCAAAAATGAAATGTGAGGTATGTAGCTAATGTTTACATCGAATTTTTGCTGGGCTTATTTATTTATTTTTTAGAACATGCCTGGTTCTGTTTTTTTTTTTGAAGATAAGTCCATAAACGGTCAATTTAAATTATGACTATTGATTTCGACCATTAAAATTTTTGGTTTTATTGTTATCTTGTTCTCTTGAATATTATATTGGCTATAGTTGAGTGATTATTTTTTTTTAGATCAATTGGTTGTACCAACTCGATTCCAATGTATTCATTTGGGGCTTAGAAGTACTTGAGCACCATTATTGGATACTTGATATTTTCCTAAAATTTTTGAATGTTCCGTGGAATGTGTCCACTTGCTCGACTATTAATCTGTCAATAGTCTCAAAACATACGTTCAAATACAATCACATGTATTCCAATTTTTGTGGAAGAACTCACAAAAGATGATATGAGTCATAAAATTTTCATTTCTCTACTTCATCCATAATACTAATGAACCAGTATATGTTGAAGTATGACAACAAGAGAATTAATTATTTTTTAGTAATATATTCAACCTAAAGTAATTGGTTGACATGTGTAGTGAGATTCTCTTGGCCTAATGAGATAAATAAATTTCTCAAATTAAGCTAAATGTAGCAAAATTGAAAATGGAAAGAACCCCGAAGTAATGAGGGTTAGACATACCGACTCATATAAAGCATGTGAAAAGGGACATATATATCATGAAATACATATATATATGTATTATTATTATTCCCCAGCAGTAATGACACCAAAGTATAGGTATCAATTGAACATGGGATCAGCTAAAATGTAATTCTAGCTCCCATCATAAATAAAAGAGTTGGAAATGCACCTGGTCATAGGTGTTGGTATATACAATATAATGTGTATGTGTATCATAGTAACAACCAATTTTCACATCAACTTTAATAGCAACAAGAACTTTTCCTGGCCAATTGACTATCTTATTGAGAGCAGCACTGCTCATTTTTTTTTCAAGATAGAACAAAGACGTAGCAAAATCTCTAGATGTACCAAGAGATAATCACACCTTGTTAAATTCCCAAGTAACCCGTGCAAATGGATATCATGTGGAACATCAAAATGATGAGAATGTAATTGATTGCATCTTTTATAGTCTCTAATATATTTGGAAGGAAATATATTTTAGAGAAACTAATGAGTCAATCTAGTGCAATGTAATTCACTTTAATATTTGGATTATTGAATCATATTGACTCCGACGATGAAATGTTGGAAACTGACTCATACAGGCTTTGGGCATAACCATAAGGAAACTTTGGTTGTGACATGATGATTATTTTGAAACAACTCATGCAAATATCACTTTATTTGAGTGAACAAAAATGGGGAAAAGATTGACAGAATGCAAAATGACGACATATCTCTCAATAAGTGTTTTCTAAATTACTAGATGCACAACCCCCCTTACCATTATGCTTTTAGGTAAGAAAGCATATCACTCATTTTTACAAAGTCTTCAGTAAAACAGGATCGAGACCATCCTAAGATGCAAATGGTAAAAATTCCATATTACAAAGAAAAAAAGGTGAACTTTAGAAATATATTCATGCAGAATGCGGACCATTAAAGTGACTGATGGATCTGGTGAATGTTTTGACATTTTGGACTAGTTATAGTTCCCAAGAAATTTGCGTTTGAAAACTCCTAGCACATATTACTCAATGCAAAGTGCAAAGGCTAACCACCCTTGTTAATGCTAGATAATTTACATCAAAAGGACTTGATGAATATTGCATGTTTAATAGGATCAATGCAGAGCATCTTATACCCAATGGTCTCGCAGAGGCTACCATCAAAGGTTACATATGGTTCCTAAGGAATAGGTTATGCGTACCAACCTATCTTTTATTGCTTTGGGGATATGCAATATTACACGCATCTTACTTAATTCGTTTTTAGAACCCAATATTAGTCAACCTTTTCTGCGTACCAGTTGGTAACTGGATTTAAGCCTGACATTCGTGTTCTTACGCATTTTTGGTTGCACTATATATGTGCCATTACGACACAACATCGTACTATGATGGGTCTTCAAAACTGTTAAGTAGTTATGTTGGAAATGAGTTCCCAACAATTATCCGCATTTTAAAACTTTTGGCAGGAGATCTCTTACCGCTAGGTTTGCGGGTTATCACTTTAATGAGACAGTCTTCCCGTCATTAGGGGGAGATAAGAAAAAATAATTTCTAAGGGAACGACAGGAATTTTCGTGGTGTGTTCCCACTGTATCTCATATTGATTCTTATACTCCACAAATGTAAATGTGAAGTGATAAAGAATATTCGATTTTCAGAATGTACACTGATGTTGCTAAAGTGATGAGATCATACATACCAGCTGCAAACCTACCTGCAAAGTTACAAATCCTCAATACGGGATATACACCATAGACTAAGGTGTTGCAACTACACTCAGTGGAAGTGTGGTTGAGGCCGTGGCTCCATAAAGGAAGTTGGAGATACCATTTCGTTCGATCAATCCTCACCTAGAAAGGAAGTAGGTGAGTAAGGCACAACTTATTTATATCATTAGAATTATCTCATAAGATAGTCTCTGAATATGTCCATGAATCAAACTGGAGGACGCTCTGAAATTTTAAATGATTCTAGAGAACAATGAAATCCTGACGGATTATGAGAATGCACACGAGTCAATGGAAGGATCATGCGTGCACAATGATGATATAATCCATAAATAGTTGCTCCATAAGTAGAGCACAATGAGATCGAACCATGATTTATTTTGATTAATTTCAAATTAATAGCATATTTGGCCTACACAATCCAGGTAGAACTTAGTTCTTTGACAAATAAATGGGTATTTGGTGTGGTAGTGCTAACCAACCAAGTTAAAGCCTATTGGACATACATGATTAATTTGTCACAAAGCATAATGAGAAGAAATAAGTCTTAAAGGATAAAGACTCGCCTTGTGGCGCGAGGTTTCTCACAAAGCCCTGGAATTGTTCTCTTGTAATGAACGTTATAGAGTTCTACTACTTAGTTAGCTTGGTAATTTCAAAAGGACGTGAAATGCAGCATATGTATGTGGTCGTTACGTATCTCTGAAAGAATCAAGAGATTAGTAGATATTTACAAAAGTACTTAATAGACTTTTGTTTCCCAAATCAAGTGACTCTAAACCACAGAGTGCGTTTACAGTTAGATATAACGCTCACTTATAGATTGAAGCAATCAGGCAGATGTGGTATACCCGTCTAAGTGACTATTTGATTTGGAGGGGATAGACAAGTAAGTTATTTTTCCTTGCGTATTCACAAGAAAGTTCATGATTTGGAATTGTAGCTATCTATGTCGATGGTACGGACATGATGGGTACTCTTGATGTAATAAGAGACCTTAAAAGCTATTTGAAATCCGAATTTGAGATGAAAAATCTGGGGAAATCTCGACCGAATACTGAGCTTGTGGTATATTATCCCACCAGTTTGCATTTGTCTAAAGTTTTCAGGCAATTTAACAAAGACATGCATCCTGATAGCACTCCCATGATTAGTCGAGGTTCAAATGTAAGTAAGTAGCCATTTCGTCTAAAGGAAGATGACGAAGATGTGTTGGGAGATGAAATTCCCATATCTAAGTACAATAGATGCATTGTTGTACTTAGTATAATAATGTACTCGATAAAATTTTGCATCCTCAAGGAACTTGTTAGCTAGATATAGCTAAGCGCCAACGCAATGTCGTTGGAATGGTATAGTGAATGTAATCATGTACTTAAAAGTGACGACTGACATAAATTTGTTTTATCCCTGTAAAGAAATTAAAAGGAATGCTAATGAAAGTGCAATCCAAAAGTTGTTGATTATGAAGGAACAATAATCTCTTATCCAAAGAAAGTAATCAGAGGGAGATATGGTAGATTATTTTCTAGGTTATTACCGATATTCAGTTTCGAAAAGTACATGACTAAAGAAACTATGTGGAACAACTCTGAAAGTAATCAAGGGGAGATGCCTTCATCAGGGGGAGGATCCAAGGATATGATGTCGACATATTTTATTTCGAAATTGAAGATGTGTTGTACTCTTTTTCCCTTCGATCGAGAATAATTTTTCCCAAAGGGTTTTTCACTCGACAAGGTTTTTAGCGAGACAACACTAAAAATATCAAGTATGTTGAATGTTGAATACATAAAGATCGTGTTGATATTACTAAAACTATCTGAATCAAAGAAATGAAACGCGATAGTTGGTTAAGCAACGTAACTTCCAGAATCAACAACAAGGTCTTATAAACATTCAAGTCACCAAAGTAATATGTGATAAACTTCTTTTGACTGCGTTAGACTAATGAAAATTGTCTGACATCAGGGGGAGCATCTAATAGTGTGTGAACTATTTCCCTTCACCGAGGTTGCTTTTTTCCTACATGGTTTTGTTACTCGGCAAGGTTTTTAACGAGACAACAACAAACACCGGGAATGTAATTTCCCAGCTAAGGCTATTGTCTTTCCCACGAGGATTTTCTACCTTAGGAGTTGTGAAGCAACTAGTCAACTTCAACGGAGCAAAGTGATCATTTGCAAAGGATCACCTTTACTTGCATCTGTCACGTTGTACTCTTTTCCCTTCGTCAAGGTTTTGTCCTACTGGGTTTTCCTTGTCAAGGTTTTAATGAGACAACATATTCGAGTCTAACTCTGTTCTACGTTTGCGTAATATTTTACTCTTTTTCTTTAGTTCAGGTTTTGTCCCTTTCGGTTACCCTGAAGGAGTTTTAACGAGGCAATTAACTTAGACTCGTCGATCTTTGATGATCGCATTGCATGTGATGAACTACATGTAAAGTACAAGACAACATGTGAAGTACTACATGTGAAGAGTTGTACCAAGGTTTTATCCCACTGGGTTTTTCCTTGTCAAAGTTTTAATGAGGCAATTGATTCCGGCACAAGTCATCAAGGATAGCAATATTTGAAGAACTACGCATTATATGTGAAGCACTATGTATAAAGTTTTGTTATTGAACCGCACAAGGGGGAGTGTTATAGGGCCTGTGGCCCATGGATGTGCGGTCCATTAGAATACTAGGGTTTCCATTCCCTTGTATAAATAAAATGTTATACCTATGTAATATGGTTCCCTCTCTGGCTAATAGAAATGTTCTTCCATTTTATCTCTTTTCTTATTACCACCACAAAAAAAAAATTAATTTTTTATAACCCCTCATATGGGAGACTTCATAAAAGCAAAAAATGTTATCAAATAAGAAAACCTCTGAATACATGATAAATACGTACATATAACAATATTACACACACTTATTTACATGATAGTGTTAAAATTTTAATTCTAATTAGGTACAAATCATGACCTGTGAGCAGCAATATATAAGTCTCTAATAATTAGGTTCCGAGTATTAGACCGAGTTTTAGCGATTTCCAAGTACGAACTTATTGCTCCTCGCTCCAAGCTCCCCAACCGAGTATGACCGAGGAACGATTTCAACTACTTTGATCTAGATCTTTCTTTTGGAAAACCGGTTTTTCATGGACTGGATCTTTAATTCAGATTGATTCCATGTTTTTGTCCAAAAGTATGTTTACTCTTTTATTACCAGAATTTGATAATATTACTTGAAGTTTATTCAAGAATTTACTAGAGTATGCAGAGATAAAATTGAACAAAATATGATATTTGTTAAAAATACCATCAGAATCATACACCCTGTAGAATTTCAAAAGATCACTTGCTTCATTAAAACAATTGTGAGGTGTATGAAGCAATCCATTGTTAATAGAATTATTAACTGAAAACTCGTTCCTTTTAGGATTACACATTTTCAAAAATCATATCCTAGATAGCGACACATTGACAATATTGAATCTGAAAATGTACATATATATACTTTGAAAGGTTTTCCAAAATATATTTAAGATTCCATGTTTCACAGGAACACAATAGCCATGGTTCATATAATGAATAACAAGAGGAATCTTATGCATTTTCGAGATACAGCCTGTCTCATAGAGTATTGTATCATTGCTACTAAACATGTTAGTATTCAAGACAATGATATACAATTCTATGATATCCCATTGATTATGTAAGTCTTTCAAGACATACATGGACATAATTCCAATCCCTAAAACATTTAGGAACAAGTGTATTACATACTTCACCCGGGTCTTCCACCACGAATTTTTGAAATAGTCAAATACTGCAGTTACTTTAACTGAATCAGACATGGATTCAATTTCTTATAGGTTGGATCGCACCAAACAAATAGTTAGATCTTTTGTGTTTGACTGCTCTGATACCAATTGAAAAGACGAGGGTAACCAAATATGCCTCAATCTAAAACTTTTCCATCTATAAGTTCTTTCTCCGAAAGTGATTGTCTATGGACTGAGTCGAGACAATACAACAAATCGGTTCACACTTCGTGTGATTGTCTATGGATATGGCATCGAGACAATACAACGACGAAGTATGTTTACTTGATAAAAAGGTTCGGGCTTAACCAAACACAATAAGATTACTTATCAAGTAAATAGGAATTAACGTTTGTGTATTTTACTTCTAATAATAATAATAAAAACAATTATAATTGCGGAAATAGAAAAGTAAAAGACACATCAAGATTTTGTTAACGAGGAAACCGCAAATGAAGAAAAACCCCGGGACCTTGTCCAGAATTGAATACTCTCAGGATTAGTCCGCTATACAAAATCAAACCAACTTAGTATAGTTGAGACCAAGCAACTAAACCTATAGTTCACCTACTTCCGTCTGTATTCCCATGCCTCCAACTTATGAATAAGTCACGTACTTGGAACAATTACTTTGGTTCGTATTCCAAACAGTAAAGGAACAAAAAATCTGTTTGGTAGCAACTCTTTTTAATCAAGTGATGTGAGTTCGACAAAGGATCTTCTGTTTATCTCAATAAACTCCTTCGTTGGGTTCTTTTATCTATCTTATTATCAACTACCGAGGTAATTGTTAAGATTTTGCAATCAATACTTTTAATCACAAAGAATTGTATTGATGCCGATCTACACAACTAATCAATCTAATC
Organism: Papaver armeniacum; assembly: GCA_023531295.1. Lineage (NCBI taxonomy): Eukaryota > Viridiplantae > Streptophyta > Magnoliopsida > Ranunculales > Papaveraceae > Papaver > Papaver armeniacum. The sequence goes on along the minus strand of JAJJWW010007815.1, from coordinate 169,314 downwards.
TACCACAAGGATAAATCGATTATAGTTGGATCCTCTATACCGAAATAAGTATTGTGCACACCAAATATTACGGACCCCAATCAGAAATCTTCAATATCTTCTTTGTCTTCAAATCTTTTTAGATCTTCAATAAACACCTGCACACAATCAACTTGAATCTCTTGTGATTAATCACGCACAGAACGGAGTCTGTTAACAAAGGATTATCACAAGACGTCTTTAGATCTACAAACAGTCTAAAGATCTTCGTCGATACCTCGATCTAGTTTGAGTGAATCTTATATCAGAAGAGAAGATTCTCAAGCATAAACAAACAAGGTGCAATCAAAGTTCAACCACCGTTAGTCAACCAAATCAATCGAAAATAAAAGATAAACCGCAATTATCTAGTTTCCCACCAGCGGTAATAATAGAGCTTCACAATCCCAAAGAAGACTTTAAACTGAGTGGCCGTAAGAGATTTCGCCTAATTAGGTTACTCTTCTATCCGAATAGGCGGCTTCACTAGTAACAGCACAACTGAGATAGTTCTTGTTGTACGAAGGATTAGTTTGCTTGAAATGCAAACTTTCATATTTATAGACCAAGGAAGTTTGGACACCAAGGAATTTCCAAAACCGAAAATATTCTCAAGATAAGCAATATATTCCAAATCCGGTTTCCATAATTCATGGAAATGCTTTGTCCAAATAATGATCGAAAATCTCTTGGAAAATCTCCAACTAGTAAATGCACATTACTAATTTTCATTTTAAAAACCTTAAATAAAATATTCTCAATTTATTTTATGCAATCCGGGATTTTCTTCCTTTAATTAGCTATTAAGGAATAACTTTGAGAAATTAAAGATTAGCGTTACTGCACATGTTCAAAGTATGTCGACATCCTTACTTTGTAAGCCCTCTTTCATACTTACAACCCTGAAACCGGTTTGCCACACTTCCACACAAGTTTAAAATTGGTTTATCTGACTTTCAAGTACTATGTGATTGGTCAAGAACACTCAATCACAAATCATGGGTTTCACGGTTCTACCAAAACAAGTTTCAGTTCTACCTCCATGTGAGTACTGTGCATAGTCACACTAGCTTTTCAAAAATTCGGTTGACAAGGTACTAGGATCGGTTCCCCATGTATATATGGTATCTAGCTTGTACTTGCTTCACATGTCCATAGGATCGGTTCCCCTTTGCCTAAAAACGTGTTGCACATGTCCATAGAATCGGTTCCCCTTTCTGCTAAAAACTTGATGTACCTCATACAAGGATCGATTCCCCTTTGTGATGTGTTGCACCTCTTACTAGGATCGGTTCCCCTTTACCCAGAGTCGGTCATACACAAAATTACAAAATCGATCATACAATCTCAGGTGATTACTTAAGATCGGTTTCACTAATAAAAGTCATACCAATACAAAAGTCAGGCCTTTGTGAATAATTTTACCAAGAACATAAACAAGTCATGAGCGGTTATACTAATCACACATATTGGTTATTCACAAGATATGCAATGAATAACAATACCAATAATGCCTGGCGATTTCCTTTTCGATTCACAAAACAAGTTTATGAATTTACTTCCTTAAAACAAATGTAAAACATTGTTTCCTAGGATGAAATCTTAACCTTATACCCATACATAATAACAATAGCATTCAAACGATTATGTCGATGTCTTATCTATAAAGTTTAATGGTTAAGCAATAAACCTCCTATTGTATTCCTTAATACTATGTATAACTAGAGTGTCATTCATGCTTCGCAATTTTGTTTTCAATATGCACGACTTGAAAGATACGTTAGGGAATGAAACAGTTCAAGTCAAATATCACTAACCTCAAGTGAAATGATGATGTTGTTGTTGTAGCTCCTTACTTCTTCACTTCTTCAAGTCTTCGCAATACTTGTAATGTCTCATATCCTTATACTTTCAAGCTAACCTATACGAAGTTTTCTCTAGTACATAATCAAGAGACTCTTAAAATGAGTTTTGGCTCACTAAAATATGACAACCAAACTTGACATACCAACGCATGGTGGGTTCAACTGAGCTATGCTCTAACATGAAGTCCCTCAGTTTTCCAACTGTGTTTAAAGAAACTTACCGGAAATCCATATAGACCGACGCTTTATTTGGTTTCAGCTTTTTCACCACGTCCCAAGTTTCTTTAGGTTTAAGAATTCAAGTCAAAACCATGTGTTCTTCCAAAAAAATGAAGATTGGGTATGTGGAAAAAAATTCCTCTTTTATGTTCAAATTTAATTCAAAAAATAGATTAGAAAAGTAAGATATCAACACATCTTAAATTTCATGCTTAGTAGATACTAGTTAATGGGTGCAAAAGTGACAAATCATGGTGTTTGACATGTGCGTAGGGATAGTCCTTAGCTAACTATTCTCAGGTCTTTACCATAGTAACCAAGAAAACACCACCCCACCACCATAGAATTAAGATCAAGTGGATACTGCTCTGCTCTTGGGCCTTGAGTAACTACTTGCCGCTTCACAACCTGAGACCATACACTCCATCATCCCCACTAACCCATACACAGTTTCTACATAAGATCCATATTCCCGCTTCACAGAAAGGTAGTAAAGAAACCCTTTGGCGTGGAAAATCGCGCAGAATCCAAACCTCGAAAACACTACCTTTCTCCTTTCAGAGGAAATTTAACAAGTGTAGAAGAGATTATTAGTATCTTACTAAATCTATATCAATCATCCGTTGTTTCCTCTACAAAAATTAGATACCAAACCCTAGAAATATGAAAATGGTTGACACTGTATCATCTGAAAACGATTTCGGTACCAAAATCCCTAAAATTGAAGCTCAATGTATTCATGCATTGCAACATGCTGAAACCAAACCAAATATCAAACCCTCCAAATCTGAAATGCCAGGTTATGATTTCTCAACTGATACCAAGCCGGATATCAAAATCCCCAAATTTGAAATGGTTGATACCAAGCCGTATATCAAAATTCCCAAATAAATCGGAGTTTGATGATTTCAAACCGGATATTAAACCTCCGTAACCTGAGTTGGTAGAGAACAGTTTACCTGCTGAAAATCGCGATGAGGAGGAGTGGGTGACTGTTTATGGGTGTGATTTTGACTTCAAATTTTTTTTTATTAAATTGCTTTTGGTTTTATTGTATTGGATTATCCGGATTCTGGTGTGAAAAAATTAGTTAATGATTAAAGTATAGTAGAAAACTCATAGGTATTTCTGTGGGAGACAGATTTATCTATTCAATAGACTTTTCTGTGTGAGATAAATTTGTTTATCAAGTCTTCGACTTTGGGTCGTATCAACTCTTAGTTGTGGGTGAGATCAGCTAAGAGAATCAAGTGCGTAGAGTCCTGCTATGATTTAGAGGCATAAGGAACGCGACTGTACCTTGATCAGTGTGAGATTGGTTAGGGCTCAACTACATGATCCAGTTCGAAGTTAACTTACAGTAGGCTAGTGTCTGTAGCGACTTAATACAGTGTGGTGTTCAGATCTGCACTAGGTCCCGGGGTTTTCTGCATTTGCGATTTCGTCGTTAACAAAATTTCTAGTGTCTATATTATTTCTTTTCCGCATTATATTTGTTTATATAATTGAAATATCACAGGTTGTGCGTAGTTCAATCAATTAGATAATCCAATATTTGGTTGTTGATATAAATTAATTGACACTAATACATTGGTCTTTGGTACCGTTCAAGTTGTTTCTCATAATAATCAGGCTCACAGATTTTATCTGTTTGATTTGTTGATTACATTGAGAAATAGAGATATAACTTTTGGATATATTTCCATGATTGAGTCTGATTGTATAGTTGATTCTCTTGGAATTACATTGGAGTTTGTCCATAAATATTGCCTAAACGAAATATTGGGTGTGGTTATTAGACCCCCGCTTTTTCATGTATTATGAACCCCAACAACAATAGAAGATGGCTCCCACCTAACTTGAATCAGTTGAAGTTTAATTTTGACGCTTCATGGATTGATGAAAAAGCAATTGCAAGTTATGGATTAATTTTTCGCTCTACGGTAGGTGCAGCTGTCCAAGTTGGATTTGGGACCATCTATGCATGCAGCCCTAGAGAGGCAGTAGCTTTAGATTTGCTTGAAGAAGCAAAGTGGGCAGCAATCATGGACTGTACACATTTCTGTATCAAGGGAGATTGCAGATAATCACAATTTCAATGTCACATAATATAAATGTACTTGTCGTAATTATGTTTATTTTACCCAATATTATATCGATGGTGTACAGAAACATGGTAACACCACGTGGGAAAACATATTTTTTGAGATATCAAGAGCAAACCATGAACATCAGTGATCGTGATGGGACTAGGTTGGCACAACAGTTCATTACAACCAATAAGGAATTCGCCTCTTATGTTGCTGCGATAATACAAGCCATGAGAGGCCGAGAGAGTGGTCTTGTGGATGTTGATGTGGAAATACAGTGTCCTACAGATTGGCAACGCAAGCATGTAAGAAAATTTCAATTTAAAAGTTGTTATCATATATATTTTGAAGGTGTTGAACAAGTATAATTCAGACATGTTAGCAGCTAATTAACAAATAACCAAATGGTCACCATGCAATTATTCTCCCTCAACACCAAATTCTTCACCACTTTACCAGGTCCATCAAATTCTTCACCAGATACCCCAAGAAACCCAAATGTCGACTTACGTCTCAATAATGATGCTAATAAAAAACTTCCAGGAAGAAACAACGCAATATTAGCTAGAACATTAGCTCAAAAGGGGGGAAGCTCTGATGGTTTTAACATGGAGGATTTTATGGAAATCAGAAGACCGTCGAAAAGCAAAGAGTTCAAAATGGGAGACGAAAAAAAGTTGGCTTTCTCAAAAAACATTTGTCAATGGACAAGCATAACATTCTTCAAGCGGACACTTGAACTATGAATACCCAACAAAAACATGTATGGCAACTCGAATTAGACAAGTAACACGTACAGACTAAACAACAAGTTGAATTTAATAACAACCCAGCTGGTGATGATGAGGATGATGAGTTCGATGTAGTAGTATCTCTGGAGTAAATGATGTAGTAGTACCTCTAGAGCAAATGATATATTAGTTTGAATTTTAATTTGAAATGCTGTTGCATTATACATAATTTTAATTTGAAACGAAAAGTTGTTTAATTCGAAATTTTGTTGCATTCTACTTAATAATTCACTACAAACAAATTAACAATTAAATGTTTAAACCGATAAAATAAAACTTAATAACCTAATACACAAAATAAAACTTAGTAATTACGCCCACCGGCTGTTTCATACTCTGCCATAGATTCATTCTCAGTTCTTCTCTTAAATTGTCATACATATTCTAGTTCTGAATGTAATTAGTCCATTCCTTATCACAACAAGTTTTCTGAATTATCACATTATGTAGAATTATTCTAGTGAGCACAGTCTTGTGCATTTCACGAGGACTTAAACCTCGATACAACCCATAAATAATAACGAACTTCCTCTTCAAAATTCCAAAAGCTCATTCCTCATCCTTCCTCAACGCTATTTGGCGATATTTTAAATGTTGGTATGAACAACCAATTTTTTCCGGTAGGGGGTTGACGGTAACATTGGACCAATGTTGACCATTTGGGATAGATACTATCCACAACATAATACCCATGAGTATATTGATGGCCGTTGATTGTGAAATAGACTTGGGAAAAAATTCCATACTTTAGATCTTCAAACAGAGACGACTCGTGCAAAACATTAATATCATTTTGTAAACCAGGAAGACCAAAAAAACTTGGCATATGTAGCAATTTCAAGGACAACGATTGGTTTCAAGCAATGACCCTTATATTGACCAGCCTAAATGCATACATTCAAAACTACCTAGCGTTCCTGGGAATCCCTATCCTCATTTTCCCAGAGTTTTTTTTTTTTAAACATATTAGACATAAGTTTGGCTATCACTTTGTATGGGTATTACACAGTCCAATTGTCATGAAGTCTGCTGGATATTTGAGATTCTTTATTTTAAGAATAAGAAACAAATTTTTTTTGTTTAAGTTTGTATGGAGATGCCTGTTTTTGAAAAAAATTCTTGAACTAAGCTACCATTTGACGTCCCATAGTCTTCTAATTGTGTTTAAAGAAACTTACCGAAAATCCTTATTTGGTTTCAGCTTTTCCACCATGTCCGAAATTTCTTCACGTGTAGGAATGAAAGTCAAAGCCATGTGTTCTTCCACAAAAATGCAAGTGAATTTTTTTTCTCTTTTGTATTCGTATTTGATTCCGAAAACAGATCAGAGAAGTAAGATGTCAACCCATCTTCAATTTCATGCTTGGTAGATACTAGTTCAAGGGCGCAAAAATGACAAATCATGGTGTTTGACATGTGCATACTGCTCTGCTTGGTAGATACGCCTCAGCTAACTACTCTCACGTCTCTACATAGCCAAGAAAACACCACCACATAAGATCAAGTGGATACTGCTCTGCTCTTGGGCCTTGAGTAACTACTTGCCGCTTCACAACCCGAGTCCATACACTCCATCATCCCCACTAACCCACACACAGTTTCTACATAAGTTCCGTATTCCCGCTTCAAAGGAAGGTAGTAAAGAAACCCTTTGGCGCGAAAAATGGCTCAGAATCCAAACCTCCAAAACCCTAAATTTCTCCTTTCAGAGGAAAGTCAACAATTCCAGGAGAGATAATTAGTATCTTACTGAATCAAGATCAATCAGCCGTTGTTTCCTCTACAAAAATCAGATATCAAAACCCTAGAAATCTTAAAAATGGTTAATACCGAAACCAAACCAGATATCAAAATCCCCAAATCTGAAATGCCAGGTTATGATTTCTCAACTGATACCAAGCCGAATATCAAAATCCCCAAATCTGAAATGGCTGATATCAAGCCGGATATCAAAATCCCCAAATCTGAAATGGCGTCTGATGATGTCAAACGGGATATTAAACCTCCTAAACCTGAAATTGATGTGAAGGCTGAGTCGTTGGAGAATAGTTTACCTGCGGGAAATCCTGATGAGGAGGAGTGGGTGACTGTTTATGGGTATGATTTTGACTTCAAAATTTGTTTTACTAAATTGATTTTTGTTATATTGTATTGGATTATCCGAATTCTCATGTGAAAAACTTAGTTCATGATTAAAGTATAGTAGATTTAAAATTGGACATGGGTAATGGCATGGGTAGTGAGAAATTATTGAGTGTTATTGAAAAACTTAGATTGTTATTGAAGTATAGTAGAATTAAAATCTTGGACATTGATAATGGCATGAGTAGTGAGAAATTATTGAGTGTTAGACTTCATAGTCCTATGCTGGGAATGGCCCTGTGAGCGCACTATAAGAGAAATCATCTAGCTAGGTTACGACTATTCTTATGTCATAAATTTTTATCATAAGATTTAAAAGGCCGTGTTAGTCTTTAGTGTGTGGGTTCTATACTGCTTCATAATTGAACTTGCTTGCTATGAGGTATCCTGCAATTCAGACGTGTCTCTATGAAGTGGCCAAGCATATGATCGCATGAGCTCAGATTTGGGATTTTTGATGTTGCTGTGTCTCCTGTCTTTTCAACGCGGCTTCAAATAAGCCATGTTAACCTTTTTTCTATCTTGCTCTGTATATAAAACTAATTTGTTACAAGTCCTGCATTTCCATGAAGGCCTACGAATCATCTTATTGACATGTGAATAAAGAACAAATCCTAGGTTACCGTTATGTGAACCTAGTAAGATGCAAATTGCACTTGTGGACGTCCTAGCAGTGTCTTAATTTAGAATTTTGGTTCGTGTTAATTTACATATTTCATATCCAGAACCAGAAGGCCTGTATGAGGGTCCTTGGGACGATATAATTTGTTTCACCAAGTGTTTTTTCTTTCTAAGTTTCTCCTGTTGCACTCTTATGCTACTTCTTTTTTTCGTTTCCTAGTCTATTTTAGCATGTAAAACTGTCAAGTGGGTCTGATTTTATAGGTTTCTACACTTGCTAACAAGAATCTAAATTAGCCCGTCTAAGTCATAGCTTTGTTTTCCCTAATGCACATTTGTATAAACTTCATATCCCACAACACATAATTTTCGTACACTATTATCTGGCTCACATTAAGATAAGGTGATAACTAATGCTTTGAATGTTAATCTCTTTGTCTGGTAGATAAAGATCAAAACTTCGATAATCATGTAACCGTTAAACCCTTCACTAGAAATAAAGTGAATTTCACCTGCACCTATTCGAGTAGGGTTTTAACTGAGACACATGTAGGATAGTGACAAAATTGTGCTCATGACACTTAGGCTAAATGTTTCCCAGTGCAATGCATATTCTGGGTAGCTTCAAAACTCAGACTAATATGTCTTGATTGAGATTCTGGCTCTGTCTATGTGTCGCTACATGTTTCATACTGAGCAGAGCTCTAAGAGTGCACTTTGGTCCACTTATATCATTTTCTTCGGCATTTTGCTTCTGAACTCCTCCTCTCTGCACTCCTATATTTACTGATTTTCGATTCCCTCCATCGAGTCTATGTTTGTTGTGAACTGTGAAGACACCAAGTATATCCCAATTGTAGATGCATTTGCTTAAATATTTATAGAGCATATTTTTCCTTGCTTCATCACTTAGTTTACTTCGTTTTTTGAATCTGCAATATTTCGCTTACTTAGGAATTCGTTGCACCACCAGTCACCATTTTGATTGATTAACTGTCATGGAATCGTACACAAAAAGCTAGTAACATGACTATGTTTAATTCCCATCAACAGCATCTGCCTTTCATTTTTTATTACCAAAGCATGTACTTCTTCATGGGACTCATTTTCAAACATTTAGTTTCAGAGTAAATGACTTTGATAACGGTTCTTGAAGTCCTGTTGGAGTGTCTTCACTGATAACAAGCTACCTCACTCAGCACTTCTGCATAGTCATGATATTCCCAATGTGACTAATTGGAAAATTCGACCATCGTCTGAACTCTGAAGCAGATAACCAAAAATCATAGTTTTTTTTCCCTAGAAGTGTTTGTGTGTACATGATCAGCATATATATCCCTTTAGTTACTTTTGACTCTTGAAACCATAAGTTAGATACGAAATCAAATTGTGCCTATACTCTTTTTTTTTCTTTGTTGAGGTGAAGTATATTGAACACGGAAGTTACAAGGCTAAACTGTAGTCCGATTTCTTGGTTTAAACTTTTAAAGACGATTGAGCATTGCACTTGGAATCTCTAGGATTGCGGTGATATCATCATTTTTTTCCTTCTTCTACAGCTTCACCTATGGGGATAAAGAGTCTGTGTTGCAAGAATTCGGGAAATGTGGTATTATATTAGATTATGATCAATCGGGTAACTGGATGCATATTCTTTACCAGGTTCCACCTTTGCCCCCTCACTTATAAACTGGTGCATTGTATTCGTGTATAATTCTTCCCCTTATGTTGTTGTTGACTAGTTCTGTGGTTTGATGAATGATCCCAGAATCAAAGTGAGGCTCAAAATGCCCTCAGTAAGAGTGGGAAGCATATTAAGAAAGATCTTATTGTCGGTGTGAATTCTGTGGATGCAATTGAAAAACAGGCTCTGAATGGACGAAACCTGAGCTCTTATGGTTCAGAAGACCGAATAAGGAAAGCCCTCCGTGGGTCTATGAGTCTCCTCCACCGATCCGAAGGCGAATTTTTCGTTTTAGCTGAAACAGGTAACGTGTACAACGTCACATTATCCACAACCCCGACATGCAGGTGCAACTGCCCGGACAGTACAGTCCCATGCAAACACATATTTTTTGTGTTTCTTCGTGTTCTTGGGATATCTCAAAATGATTATCGCATTTGGAGAAAGGGCTTTAAGCCATGTCAACTCACAGAGCTACTCAACATGCCCACATCACCTCAGGCGTTAGCTGGTTCCCGTGCGTGTGAAGAATTCCGTCGCCTATATTCAATGTCAGAGGTGAATGTTGGTCCTCCACCAAGTATCAAGGATGAGGATGTAATTGATGTCCAATGCCCTGTTTGTCATCAGGAAATGCACTTTGCAGCTGAAGCAATAGAATGTGGATCATGTGGGGATGTAGGACATAAGAGGTGCCTGTCAGTTTGGAGGAAGAGGGTAGCAGGGAGGGTACATGTATGCGCTAGTTGTAGACAAGAGTGGGTTAGTGCGGAGCAGAATTGGTATACAAACCTGGCGGACTACATGGATTAAGAGGAGATCCAAGAAATGGTACAGAAACTTGGCGAACTACTTGGATTAGCTCGAGATCGGTATTGGTGTTGATTAATCACGGTTGCTGCTAGAGATGTAGATTTGTATATTTTGTTTCACGGTAGTGGTCTGCTTTTGCTTTTTGCATATTTTTGGGTAAAGGTCTGATTTTGGTTTGCACATTTAACTAAACTTTGCACATTTAACTAAACACCTTGCTTTAGACGCATGTATCCTAATTTTCCCAAGATGTTTTAGAGCCATAATCATTGATAGGATAATGTTTCTGCATTTAGTATGTTATTCTAGTGCTTTTAGTGGTGTTACAGTCTGCATTATCAATTATCTCGCTTAAGTGGTTTATTTTATTTCCCTTTTTCTTTTTTGTTAGCCAAAGAAATCTAGAACAGGGGCACAATTCCATCCGGTTTATCAAAAAACTTAGAATATAAAAACCAAAAAGCTCCATGTCATTTTTTTTTTTGATTCAAAAAGAAATTTCATTGATCTTAAATAGAGTTGACATCATATTCTTGAGTAATCCAACCTTGGATATCCGAAGGATACTCATCAAAGAATTCGAAATTTAATTTGTAATCCTAGCTTTCTGGGCAATTTTATTAGCCACTGCATTGGAATCCCTCGTAACTGAGTTACATTTCCAGTGCATAATTTTATTCAACAGATACTTACTGTCTAAAACTAAACCTTGGTTCATCCGATGGCTTTTTGTATCATTTTTTAAAAAAAATATTTTCAAATTGGACCGAGCTACAGGATTCATGTTTTTTTTTTTTTTTTTTTAACCGGTGAAGAATTTGAGAATTTAATGCCGATAAGTTTCAAATCAGGTCACTAGTATCTCATCAAATGAATTTACCACTGTACTACCATGACACCGGTTAATTTTTTTTTAACTAGTGTTCTGCATGTGCGTATGCACGTGCAAGGTGGGTCCAACGAAATTACTAATATGCCCTTCTTGTTATTTTTGCAAACCATAAATATTAGGTTGGCTTAGGGGCAAAAATATAATTTGACGTTACATTTTGGGTATTACCATATTTGTCCTGTCATATTACCATTTTGCCCTCGAATTATATTTCCATTTTGGATTTTTATATGTGAACATAAGGGTAAAATCGTCAAAAAAAAATTGCAGCTTCAAAGTGCAACAGTAAGGGGTCTTCCCTTTATATAGTAGAATAGATCAGGCATTATAAGATTTCGGAGTCCGAGCCGTTGCCGAGTTACCTAAGAGCAACTGCAGTGGTGCGAGCATAACCAAAGACCAAAGAGGGAAAAAAAGACCAAAATTTAGGTTTAGTCCGTGCTGTTACACTACGGGCAGAAAAATAAATTTGGTGGGGCGTAAGTTATAAGTTCGCCCGATGGTGGAGCGTACATTATAAGTTCGCCCGATGGTGGAGCGTACATTATAAGTTCGCCCGATGGAGCGAGATCCTGTTCACGTACTTGGGAAAAAACAAAAAAAAAAAAAAAAAAAAGTTTATGGGGCGGAGGTATAATGCCCGCCCCATTCAAGAGAAAAAATATCAAATGATGGGGCGAAGGTATAATGCCCGCCCCAACATATTAAAAAAATAAATAAAATAGCCAGGCGAACGTATAGTTATCGCCTGGTGTGGGGCGTTAACTTTATGCCCGCCTGGTGTGGGGCGTTAACTATACGTTCGCCTGGTGTGGGGCGTTAATTATACGTTCGCTCGACTAAAAATTTGGGTTTGCTCTTGGTCCTAGACCAAATATAGTCTGGGATTTAATCGATGGTCTGGGATTTGGTCGATGGTCCGTCCCGCTACACCTGGTTTTTTTTACCAAATAAATGGGTTTAGTCTCCCACAACAGTTGCTCTAAAGACCATACCCGAATAAGCCGCCCTATAACTAAAGGGCTGGGACCAAACTTTTGACCCTCCTCGTTTCAGTCGCGTCACTTCTACTCAACAGAGCGTATATTTTGGGGTTCCTTTCTCTCTCTTCTAAAACCCTTTTCATTCTTCTTCTTCTTTGGTGGGAAAAAATACTCCCAGAAACCCCAAATCGAAAACCCTAGAAACCGATTCAAACCTCACACACATCCTCAGGTAACTCTCCCCCTTCTCATTTCCTTTAATCTCACTTTTTATTTCTTCGTAATTTTTTCAATTATGTTCTAATTCCCCTTTTCTTATTTTTATTAGGGTTTTCTTTTTAAAAAAAATGGGCACAAATGTACAAAGAACACCAAAATCAGCAGGAAAATCATTGTTTTTTCAAGATTTAGCATCACCAATAGCTACACATAGAGGTAAATTTAGTACACCAGGGCAAGCAGCAGCTGTATCAGCTTTAAGAAGAGAGAATTTTGGTGGTTCAGATCCTCCGCCACCACCATGTTTCACATTAGAAGATCGTGTTGAGTTTTCACCAGAGTCTGGTATGTCAGATTATCCTTTGTCTTCTGATACTAAATCTTCGGATATTAGGACACCAATGAGGGATTATTATGGAAGCCATGGAAGGGATGGGAGAGATGGGAGGGATTCTGTTACTCCATTGAAGAGTAGATTTGAGGCGAGTTCTTCGTTTTCTGCTCAGCAGCAGGTGCAACAGACTCCACAGAGTTCGAGTTGGTGGTCACCGGGGAGGAGTGATAATGAGAGGAATGGTGGGGTTGAGGAAGATTGGAGTGGGTTGAAGGGGAAAGGGTCACCTGTTGAAGGTGTTGTGAAACCGGGTTCGTTGATTACACTTCCACCACCAAGGGAGGTTGCGAGGCCGGAATTGCCGAAAAACAGTTTTCCTGTGGGGAATCTTGATGAGGAGGAGTGGGTTACTGTATATGGGTATGATTCTGATTTCCTTTTTTTTACTGAATCTGCTTTGTTTTTATTGCAATTTGCACCGATTTGGGTTTGGTAATCTTGTTATGTGCAGAAATAAGTAATTGAAAAGCTTAGTTTCATATTAATTGAGTCTAGACTTGGAAGCGTGGACGTAATTAATGAAATAATGACTTGGGATTTTGAGAATTAAGATGTTGTGATAGCTTATGCTTTTCTTTCATATCTGGGTAATTATACTTTGCTTGTCAATGTAGTCTACAGTTGGGTCTTACTTGAATTGCTTGTCAATGGTTAAAGCTGCTTTTCACCCCTCTTCTGCAATTCTGTAAACCTTAAGTTTACAGGGACTTTTGAAATTGTTGTACCACCACTGACAATTTCCATTTCAGTGTGAACTATTCTGCGCTAGTATTCACCCTGGCTTGTTGAACCCTCACTCTTCCATTTAATCGTAGTTTTCAACATCGACCATGTTTCCAGTTGTATTTTTGACTATTGAGAAAGTAATCTTATTTACACTTCCCGAATATCTTGTTTGGTAGATAACCAAATTTGCAAATTTTTATGCTCTGTGGAAGTGTATAACTATGTTTCATTGCGGAGTTCTTGTTTAACCTGGTTTGTCGAACTCCCGGTGACAGCCTCACTCTTTAATCGTCACAGCATTTGCACTTTTCAACATCGACCATGTTTCTAGTGGTATTATTGACTATTGAGAAAGTAATCTTTTTCACACTTCACACTTCCCAATTCCCAAATATCCTGTTTTGGAGCGGTAATTTTTAGATTTTGATGTTGCTGCTGATAATTTTGGTCATCTGAAAGTAGACAATTTGAATCTAATAGCGTCTTTATACATACATCAGATTATAGTCCTTTTTAGGATTCTTGGATTGTTGTAATCCAGATTTGGTAGACACACCAAATTTGCAAATTGTTATACTCCATGGAAATGTATACCTATGTTTCATTCGGGTGTTCTTATTTCCCTTAATCAACTGATATTTACAACCTGGTGACCGCCTACACTAGAAATGCAGTTTTAGCTTATTCGAGTCTATTTTCCAGGCAAAGTAAAATAATTTTTTTCAAGTTTCATTACGTAGTTTTAAAAATAAGTTAATCATTGTGTCTTTCCTTCTTGGCCAGATTTCACCCAGGGGATACCAATTTTGTTTTGCGCGAGTTTGAAAAATGTGGGCTTATATTGAAGCATGTTCCTGGCCCTGGTGATGCTAACTGGATGCATATCCTCTACCAGGTTCTTATTCTTTTCCTCACCTTACCTTCACGATATATTTTTGTGTTATTTTTTGTGGTCATTAATTCATTATAACTATTTTTACGGAAGTTGGAGAAAAGCTGCAGTTTTGTAGTTTTCTGTGGAATTGTTCGTTAGATAGACAATCAAAAGTAGGCCATGGTTTCACATGAATTTTCCTTTTCAGGCCAGCGACGTGCACTCTTTGATATCCGGCTAGAATGCCAACAAAACTTCACTAGACCTTATTATGTTTATCCAAATTCCATCTGCATAGGGAGTCAAAAAAGTTGTCTATTTCCTCTATGAATCCCGGGTCTCAGTTCCTAGGCTGGATTACTATTGACCACATTTCCTCCTTCCATAATAATCTTTAGCTTCATCTATTGGGTAGTATTCACACATGACCTTGCTTTGATCCTGCATTAGTTTCCTTTTAGTTCATTTGAACTATTTTCAGCATCAGGTATTTAACAACCTCACCTTACGATCTTGTGCTGTGTATAGTTGTATGTCATGCCCTGTGCACATATTTGTTTATTGTCATGTTTATCCATCTTTATCAGTATATCGAAATATATCACTGGCCGATTGAAAATGACATTATGGTTGCTATTTGTACTTAGTCGTCAGTAGCAGGTGATTGGATTGTTACTAGTTTCATTTGTGTCTATTAGATTGTTAATTTAATCTTTAAAAAAATGGATGCAGAATCGGTGTGATGCTCAAAAGGCACTTTGCAAGAGTGGGATGCAGATCAATGGAGTTCTTATTGTGGGTGTGAAGCCTGTAGATCCTATTCAGAGGCATTTACTCGATGAAGATGTGCAGAGCAAACAGGGTTTTATGACTTTGCCTCCACCATCATCTAATAAGCGTGTAGACATGATGCCTTCAAGAGCTTCCTCGAGCCCTCATTATCTTCAAAACGGTAATAGTGCACAGCGTTCAGCCGGTGCGATTGCTACACCTGCAAAATCCATCGTATCTAGAATTACAGATATAATGTTTGGCATCTGATGACTGCTTTTGTAAAATCTGAATGAGGTGAAAATTATTTGGGACTGGTTCTGCGGTAAGGGTAATTGGATACTTCATAACGAAGTGTGTTGAGCTTTTAGTTCAGTTGTCCTCTAATGCTTCCAGTGTTGTCATGCCCCTTTCCAGATTGTCACTGGAACATAGTTACAAAAAGTGCTGTAATTTTTGGAGTGTCAATTTCTTGTAGTTTGTTTACAGTCTCGAACATTTAGATACTTACCACCCTTTTTGTTTTTCTCAGAATCTGTTGTGCTAGATATAGTGTTGTTTATCCTTGTTTGTCCTGTAGATTAAACGAGATAATCTACTAGCAGCTATTTAGCCATGTAATTCTTTGAGCTGGATTTTCTGTAGTGGGCAAGGGCAAATCCTTTGGTAGTGAAAACCTGTTTTGACACAAACTTATGCCATCGGACTTGCCCTGAGCAAGCTAGGTTCCGACCAATATCTAGAACAAACAAGTGAAGTTAGAGAAAAGCTGCAGTTTTATGGTTTTCTGTGTCAAAAATTTGTCAGATAAATGAACAAAAGTAGGCCATTTGCTTCACATGAATTTTCCTTTCTAGTCCAGAGATGGGAACTCTAAAATTTCCCATAAAATGCCAACTTCACTAGAGTTGGATTAAGCACTCATTTGTTTCATATACAATGTTTATCCACATTCCATCTCCATTGGAAATGAAAAAAGTTGTCTGTTTCTCCATCAAAAAAAACTCCAAATTCCAGGCTCCTACGCTGGATTATTATTGACCACATTTCCAAATTTGCAAAATAATCTTAGCTTCTTCTTAGTTCTAAGTTGTTGTTCACAGTTCACAACCTTGCTCTGATGCTGCATTGGCACAACTCCCACCTGCTTACTTCAAACATAGGCCCGTGAGCATAATACTTGTTTTGGGCATTACTCTATCCGTGATGTACATTTGAGTACCGAGGAAAAGCAATTACTGAAGAACAAAACAAACCAGCAACATTTTCCACACAAAATGAATGACCAGAGAAAAATCTCAAAACACTGTTAAGTCACGGATATTCAATGTTGGCCAAGTGTCAAGCACCCACACTATAAATAAGCTTCCCTCTTCATCCTTCTTTTTTAAAATCTCACGCTTTTCTTTTTCTTCAAAGATAACATTGAAAACCACAAAACACAAATCTAGAGAGAAAAGAAGAAAACTTAGAAAAAAAGAGCGGAATTCTCTTTTCATTGAGATCTTAAGATGAATAATCAAAAAACAACACCCGATATTGGAATTCAAATGCCCTGTGAAGCAAAAATGGTTGCAGCTGAATCAGCAAGAATGAGTGATCCACTTGCTTCAGCTAATGGAAATTGCAAAAATCTTCGTCGAAAAACCGATATGATTCATACAACTCTTCGGTTCTTTTGTTTGTTTGCATCAGTAATGTCTCTTGCATTCATGATTAGAGCTGAAGAGAAAACTACTATTACTATCTATGGTTTTCATTTGCCTGTTTATTGCAAATGGTCCTTCGCTGATTCCTTTGAGTAAGTGTATTTTGTGGCAAATCTAGGATTTTTTACTAGTCTGCTAAGCGTATAAATTAGGGACTCAGGATCCTAAGTCCCTAATTTTGTTTTTGGTTTTGTAATGAACTTTTCAGGTACTTGGTGGGGATAGCAGCAGCAGTTGTTGCTCATTCACTACTACAATTGCTGCTTAGTGTGATGAAATTGATCAAGAAAACACCGGTTATTGCTTCGCGTAATCACGCTTGGTTAATTTTTGCTGGAGATCAGGTATACAGAAATGTAGAAATTGAATTGTATATACCGTTTTAGGTGTTAAGTTCATGATTTTTGTTTGAGTGGTCACACAAATTGGAACTTAGAAGCATACTTTTGTTTGCCAATATTCAAGAAGTCCACAATTGATTGAGCACAAGAGAACTGATTTCGTATTTAAATTTCTTGTTGTAGATATTCGCATATGCAATGATGAGTGCAGGATCAGCTGCATCTGGAGTTACTAACTTAAACCGGACAGGAATCCGACACTCCGCTCTTCCAGATTTCTGTAAACCCTTACATGTTTTCTGCGACCGTATTGCCGTCTCAATATCTTTTGCATTCCTTAGCTTCTTCTTGCTTGCAGTATCCGCTGTATTTGATGTCATTTGGCTCTCCAAGTACTGAAGTTCTCAGCAAACCTTGCGGCGCCTGATGTTGTTGTCCTCCAATTTTTAGTTATTGTCTTAGCAGAGTTATAAATATAGGTTGTACCCGGAAATTGTTCTCTCGTTTAATTGTATTAGGTGGATTTTACCAAATTTGAGTTTCTTTTCAGTTGTAGTATTTTAAGTTTCAGTTTTAGCGCCAGAAGTAAAAAGATGGGGAAGAAAATGAGCTATATTCATTTGTTATATCAGTTTTTTATGAGAACATTCAAATGCAATTCCTTTGTTTTGATGTTGGATCAGTTACAAAATGGGTAGTTGGCCAAATACCGATACACATTTTGATTGCATTTCTCGCCGTCGATGTCTGGAAATTTTATTTGGTTCACTAAATTTAGTTGAAATTACTCTTGGTGGCCGGTACTATTGGAATCACTAAGAAACCAAATAGGTTTATATACGAGACATAATATACATGGGGTTGAACAATTAAGGAACAAAAATTTGTTGCATCCATGACGGAACAAATGTTCATGCTTCAGCGCAATTTTAAATCAATATTTGAAGAAATGGCACTAGAATGTCAGGAAGACATAACATATGGTATTAAAATAATCTTTTGGGTTAATTTGCGTTACCTCCCCTGACCAAGATCATAATTAGCGTTACCTCCCCTACAGAAATTAAATTAGTGAAACCTCCCCTTGTTATATTTTCCGTCCAAAGCTAGTTATCCTAGTCAGCAATTTTGTACACGTGGACCAGTTTTTACACTTGGACTTTGACTTTCCTTCAATACCTCCCCTGGCCAAGATCATAATTAGCGTTACCTCCCTACCAGCTTTTACACGTGAGAAAGTCAAAGTCCACGTGTAAGAATCCGGTCCACGTGTACAAAGTATAACCACTTTGGACGGAAAATGTAACGAGGGGAGGTTTCACTAATTTAATTTCTGTAGGGGAGGTAACGCTAATTATGATCTTGGTCAGGGGAGGTAACGCAAATTATCCCTAATCTTTACACTTTAATTTACCCACATCTGCCTAGAATTTTGACTACCCCAGGGTAAAAAATGTTTTGGTTTTGCCTCATCATCCTTCTGGACACGATGTTTATGTCAAACAAAAATGAAATTAAATGAAAAAGTAATGAGCGGTTAAAAACTTGTGCAAATGTGGTTATATTTGATTTTGTGAAAGTACAAATGGAGGAAACAATCGTATCACCGCTTTCCATTACGGTGCTTTTGATACGTGGATTTGTGAACGAAATTACAAATAGAATGAGAGATCGATGGAAACTAAAATATTAAGTATTGTTTAGTCTGCATATATCTAGTACAATATTCTTTATTACTGTACGGGAGTAGGCAATCAGTTGTATTTTCAGATAAATTACATCTGTGAAGAGTTTATTAAAATCAATTTCCGAGATTCAGAATTGCTCACATGCATGCACATAGGTTTTCCAGTTAATAAATTTTGGTTCCTTAAGAGCATTACCTATGGGTAGTCTCATTTTTGAGACTAACTCGTTCATTTGAAGGAGTAATCCTACTATGGGAAATTTGGTAAAAGCACACTACACGGGGACAGTCCCCCTATAGATTTTTTTTTTCCAAAATTTATATTAAAAATGAAGCGGAGGGAAAATTTATGTTTTAAAATATTTAAAAAAATCAGATTTGTTTTGGACGGGGGACAGTCCCCCGTCTACCATTTTCTTTCTCAAAAATTATAATATATAATGTGATGGAGGGAAACATTATATTAAAAACATTAAAAGTAAAACAAAATCTTAAACGGGGGACAGTCCCCCGTCTAGTGTCAACTACCGACCGCTCGTTCATGTGAACGAGTGTATGAACGTTTTTGGGGTGGCAGTGGGGTGAAAGACCCCATAATAGCACCTAATCAGAGCTAATTGGTAGTCCCTCCTTCATTTTAAAAGAGTGACACTACCCATAGGATTTGCTCTAAGAAACATGTATATTGGTCCCGAATGAGTGTTCATTCCCGAACAATGTCTCTTACATGTACGCTATTTGGTCCTGAAAAAGTTTATTTTTAAAATTTTCTTCTTGTAATTTGATTAAACTTATTTAACTCTCGGTAAAAAACGGTAGTTTGTGTTGTAGTAACATGTGTGGGAATGTGTCTGACCACACATCACATGTGTCAAGATGCATGTCATCTTCTTTCTCAAACTAGACACATGTGGGAATTGTTCTTTCCCTTACTACCACTTGTACTTACACAAGCTCTCATTGTCTTGTATTTAAAGAGAAAATACTAATGAGAAAAGACACCTGATTTCTCTTCCTCTCTTTCATGCTTTGTCTCTTTTATGTTTTGTCTCTTAGTTTGTCTACCACTCTAAACACGTTATCAGCACCTTGTTCTTTGTTTCCAATTGAGCATTAATCCTTCACAAACAAAAAAAATTGTTGGCTCCATTCTTAAAACAAGTAGGATTTTTCCAAAAGAAGGAGGTATATCTCAACCATTATTATTTATTTACTCTTGTTGAAAGTGATATATTTGTCTCATCTATCACATGACATGATAATATTAGCTTCTACTCTTTATTTTAGTTACACCAAAAGTTAAAAGAAATAATCCATTTGATTTTTACTAGTTGATTTTCAACTTGATAGTGATAGCTTATTTGTTTCTTTATGATCACATGCTTGTCTTCTAACATGAAAGTGACATTTTTATCTATAGTTTAATTAATTAAAATCATGTGATACACAAAAAGTGTAGTTTGCTTTACTTTTCTTTCAAAAAAAAAAAAACTCAAACGATTTTGTTTCAAACTCCCCATGTGATGTTGTACTTGATCTTTCATTTTTAATAAAATAAATAAATAAATACATGTATGGATATCACCTTTGAAGAATATCATATCATTCTACTTGTTAGCAAAAATTTTTTTTATACCCATGATGCATATGTATGTATGTTAATTTTTCTTTTATGCCATGAGTATCCTAGTATTTTATTTTTATCAAATACTCATCATATTGGTATACACCCATGATGTTATCCCCACCAAATATTATAATTTACCATACATATTATTTTTAGTATGTTAAACTATTTTATTTAGACCTTCCTAAAAATAATTTAAATTTTTGACATATACTTTATGTTTAGTATTATATCTTAGTTTGATATTACTCATGCATGTCACAAATATTAACCAAAATTTATTTTATCCGCAAACCTGTTTGCTACTAAATAGGCAAACGAATTGCGACTTAAATTCCAATAATTTTATATACGGATATAAATGATAAATGGGCTACACAGCTTTATTTTTTTTAATGTACCTATTTTCAATTGACTATTTTGTCAACCTTATTACCAAATTGTTTGCAATTTTTAAAACCATAAAGAAATTTGGTTTGCAAACAAAAGTTCCCTTGTTAAAAACCATAAAGAAAGTTGGTTAATTAATTTTAAGCGATCAAGTTATGATCGGAGATTGGACTATATGACATATCCGTATTACCCACAAAACCATAAAGAAAGTTGGTGATGGGAAAATGATACCGTGATTTGTTATGGACTCGAAGGACTTGAGCACCATATTAATGTCCTTTATCTTGTCTATGTAGATGGACCCAATTCGACCCCGACTTCGAACTTTTGGACTCAGCGGGACTTGAGTACTACCGTTGGGTATCCATGTGGAAACCACCTTCGTGGCAAAGGACTACACTTCCACTATCAAGCCATCTGCCGACGCCGTCCAAGAATCGAAAAGACAAAGCTCATGCTCTTATGTTCCTTAAGAGGCATATCGATCCTAACCTACGTTGGGGTTATCATCACTTGAAAACGCCAAAAGAGCTATGGGATGCTCTAGATAGCCGTTTTGGGAACATTCATGATTCCTTAATACCACAATTGAACGTCTGTGGAACGAAATCCGCTTTCTCGATTATGTAAAAGTGAATGATTTCCAAAAAGACATGCGCAAATTCGGGCACGTATGGACTTTTGTGGAAAGAAACTTACGGATGAGGAAATGATTCAAAAACCCTATCGACCTTTCCCACCTCGTCCATGATACTAGCGAACCAGTATCGTTTAGAGGTGGACAACAAAAGAATCACCACATTCAGTAGGTTGATAAATTTATTGCAAGTGGCCGAAAGGCACAATGAGATTCTTGTCAATAACAATGCCGTAGTCAGTCGGGAAAAGAAAGTTCCCGAAGCTAACCATGGCAAGGTCAATAAGGGAAAGAACCCCAAAGGAAAGAGGGCTCGAAATTCGATTCACATTCCCGTGATCCATACCCACGTGGAGATAATGCCTCTCGTGGAAGAGGACGTAAGGGACATAATCGAGGTCAAGGACGTAAAGGTCACTCTAATGTTTGGCACGAGAAGGAACTTCGGCCATACGGTGGTGATCCTAAGTTCGAGAAAACACCTAAAAATCCCGCTAACAAAAAGGCCGCAGACGAAAGTGCGCCTTGTTTTAGGTGTGGATTTACTGGATATTGGTACAAGCATTGCAAGGCTAGTGCCAATGTAGTTGCGAGCTACAAAAAGTACCTGAAACTCTCGAACAAGAGGCTAACTATATGGAAGAAAATGATGTAACCCACGACGTTAACCTCACAATTTCGGACTTCTGGTCAATGAGGACTTTGCCCCAACTATGGATGTGCCTGATTTTGCTTGGGCCTAAGAATTTAGTTTACGCTTGCTAGACTCTTCTGGTTTTAGATGCTTTGAAGTTTTTATGTTATCTTAGACTATCGTTTGTTTAATAGTTTGAGTAGGTGTTACCGTTGCTGAACATGTTCTTACCATCTTTATTTTATGTGTATGGATTATCTATAAGTACTTATTTTCTATTATGTTCTATAGAATCTTACTTTGCTCATGATAATCTGTTGTCTCTAAAGGAAGTGAGATAAATTGTTCGTTTTCTTTGTTTGTAACATTCCTATCTAATGTACTTGTAGGAATGTCTCCAGGAGAAATTGAATGTCTAGTTGATAGTGCAACCACCCACACTATCCTAAGAAATAGACAATTATTTGTCGATTTTACTCCTTATAATACATTCGTGACTACGATGATTGGATCATCGCAAGTAATAATTGGGCGAGGTATCTTGCTCAATTCTTGTTGCCAAACGGCACAATGATTAAAGTCACGAAGCTCTATATGCACCAAGAGCTCACCGCACTTTGTTAAGTTTCAAGGATATCCGTGCAAACGGTTATCACTTGGAAACTCACCGTGAAAATGGAATTGAGTACATATATGTGACCTCTAGTGAATGCGGAAGGAAGCGCATCTTAGAGAAACTAATGAGTCACTCTAGTGGATTGTATATCACCACTATTAGGATTATCGAATCCCATGTGGTTGCCAACGATGAACTGTTGGCCAATGACTTATATAAGCTTTGGCACGATCGACTAGGGCACCCAGGTCGTGATATGATGATCCGTGTTTTGAAGAACTCGCACGGACATCCCTTCTTTCGAATGAAAAAGAAAATGGGACAAAAGATTGTTACAATGCAAAGTAACAATGTGCATTCTAAAGTAAATGATGCACATTTTATGCCTTCTAAAGCAAGAGAAGTGCAACCTTCGTCTTCCAAAGTAATTGAAGCGCACCCATTATCCCATTCTTCTTCGTTGTCCTTATCGAAGGCACATCGCTCATTCTCGCAAAGCTTTGTTCTTTAGCAAAGACAGGATCGAGACCATCCTATGCTAAAGATACCAAACAAAATATTCCATTTTTACAAAGAATAAAAGGTGATATTTGTGGACCTATACATCCGAATGCGGACCATTCAGGTATTTTATGGTTCAGGTTGATGCTTCGACCCGTTGGTCACATGTTGCATTGTTGTCCACAAGAAATGCTGCATTTGCAAAGCTCCTAGCACAAATTATACGACTAAGGTCTCACCACCCTGATCATCCAATCAAGTCTATCAGACTTGATAATGTTTGGAGAATTTACATCTAAAGGATTTGATGATTTACGTATGTCTAATGGAATTGACATAGAGCATCCCGTACCCCATGTACACACTCAAAATGGTCTCGTAGAAGCTACCATCAAAAGGTTACGAGATGATAGCTAGGGCATTGGTTATGCGTTCCAACCTGCCTATTACTTTGCTGGGTACGCCATATTGCATGCGGCATTACTTATTCGCTTTAGACCCACTTGCTAGCCAACCATTTTCTCAAGCGTACCCGTTGGTAATCGGATATGAGCCTAATATTTCACATTTACGCATATTTGGTTATGCCGTATACGTGCCTATTACGCCCACACAACGTACTAAGATGGGTCCACAAAGACGAGTAGGTATTTATGTTGGATACGAATCCAACAATTATCCGCTACTTAGAACCTTTGACAGGCGATCTCTTTACCGCTAGATTTGCGGATTGTCACTTTGATGAGACAACCTTCCCGTCGTTAGGGAGAGTATGGAAAAGGACTTCCAAAGGGAACGACAGAATTGTCGTGGTGTGTTCCCACGTTGTCTCATCTTGATCCCCGCACTCCACAATGCGAAAGTGAAGTGAAAAGAATTATCGATCTTCGAGAATGTGGCAAATTCAATGCCTCGATGCATTTATGATATCGCTAAAGTGACGAGATCACATATACCACTGCGAATGTGCCCGCAAGGTTGGAAATTCCCGACAAGGGAAAAGGTACCATAAATATAGGTACCAAGGCTACACTTGGTGGAAGTGTAGCCTGAGGCCGTGGCCCCCAAAAGGAAGAGGGGAAGACCACTTGGTTCGATCGATACTCGGCCAAGGAAGAAAAGGGCGAGTAAGGCACAAACCGATCCATATATCATCAATACGGATAATCCATCTCATGAGATTGTTTCGATTACGCTTATGTCCATGAATCATTACTCTGGGGACGCCACGAAGTTTGAATTGATTCCAGAGAACAAAGAAATCTCTATGGATTGTGAAAGTTCATACGTGTTGATGGAAAGATCCTCCACGCATATTGATGATATATTCGCATATACAAGTTGCTCGAGAGATTATAGAGCACGATGATATCGAACCACGCTCTATTGCGAGAATGCCAAAAGAGAGCAGATTGGCCTCAATGGAGAGATGCAATCCGTCTTTGAATTAAATTCACTTTGCAAAAGATGGTATTTGGTGCGGTAGTGCTAACCCCACCAGTGTAAAGCTGTAGGACATAAATGGGTATTTGTCGAAAGCGTAATGAGAAGAACGAAGTCTTGAGATATAAGGCTCGCCTTGTGGCGCAAGGTTTCTCACAACGCCCAGGATTGATTACGAAGAAAACGTACTCTCCACGTAATGGACGTCATAACGTTTCGTTACTTAGTCGACTTAGTTGTTTGAAGGACTTGAAATGCAACTTATGGATGTGGTTACCGATATCTCTATGGGGATTTTGATACGGAGATATTCATGAAAGTTCCGAGATGGACTTCCATTGCCCAAATCAAGTAACTCTAAACCACGAAGAGTGCGTTTGCAATTCATTGAAACGCTCACTTTACGGATTAAAGCAATCCGGGCGGATGTGGTATACCCGTCTAAGTGATTATTTGATTGGGAAGGGATATACAAATAATGAATTGTGCCCTAACGTGTTTATAAAGAAAACAAGTTCCGGATTTGCTATTATAGCTGTCTATGTCGACGACATGAACATAGTAGGTACTCTTGAATGAACTAAGAGAAACCGCAAGCTATTTGAAATCCGAATTTGAGATGAAAGATCTTGGGAAAACTCGAATGTGTCTAGGACTTGAACTAGAACATCGAGCTTGTGGAATATTAATCCACCAGTCTGCATATGTCCATAAGATACTCGGGCAATTTAATATGGACAAAGTGCACCCTGCTAGCACTCCCATGGTTGGTCGAACTTTAGATGTACATAAAGATCCATTTCGTCCAAAGGAAGATGGCGAAGATGTATTGGGATCTGAATATCCCTATCTAAGTGCAATAGGCGCATTATTGTACTTAGCACAATGTACTCGACCGGATATCTCATTCTCGGTGAATTTGTTAGCTAGATATAGATCGGGCGCCAACGCAGCGTCATTGGAATGGTATAAAGAATATCTTTAGATACCTAAAGGGAACCATTGACTTGGGTTTGTTTTATCCCTACGAAGACGAAAGGAGAGATGCTAACATGATTGCGACTCCTTACACTGGAACCCCAAATAATGTTTTGGTTGGTTTTGCTGATGCTGGGTACCTCTCAGACCCACACAAAGGTCGATCACAAACTGGATACGTGTTCACCATCGGGAATACAGCGATATCCAGGAGATCGACCAAGCAAACCCTTGTGGATACCTCCACGAACCACTCGAGATCATTGCCCTACATGAGGCGGTTCGTGAGTGTATATGGTTAAGGTCTATCATTACACACATTCGAGGGACATGTGGTTTGAGTTCTACCACTTTGAAGAGCCAACTTGCATTTACGAAGATAATGCGGCTTGCATCGAACAGAGATGAAGCAAGGGTATATCAAGGGTAATAATACGAAACATATATCACCGAAGCTCTTTTACAATCAGCAACAATAATGTCTTCTAAACATTCAAGTCAGTAAAGTAAAGTCTGAAGAAAATGTGGCAGACTTATTTACTAAGTCATTACCTAAGTCCACATTTGAAAAACATGTGAGAAGTATAGGACTAAAGAAATTGTCCGAACTTCCGTGACTCCATCGGACTAGAGGAATTGTCCACTCCCATGATTGTATTAGACTAAAGAAATTGTCATGCATTAGGGGGAGCATCAAATGGTACGTTGAACTCTTTTCCTTCACCGAGGTTACTTTTTCCCACTGGGTTTTGTTACTCGAAAAGGTTTTTAATGAGACAACAATAATACCATAAATGCAAATCATGGAGAGATGTCGACATCGGGGGAGCATCCGAGAGATGCACCGATGACATCAAAGTGTGTTGTACTCTTTTCCTTCAACGAGGTTACTTTTTCCCACTGGGTTTTGTTACTCGAAAAGGTTTTTAATGAGACAACAAAAACACTAAAGATTCAACTTCGGTTGAGGCTATTCTTCTCCTTACAAGTGCTCAGGTTTTATGCGAAATATTTTTCCTGACACGTTTCTACAAAGGAGAAGAGTCCTGACAAGCGACGCCATTTCAGAAGCTCAAGTATTTTTCTCCTTTGACCAGTTTTTTCATCAACGGATGTTTTCTGGAAAGGTTTTGACAAAGCAGTTAGTTTGTAATGGTGGTCATCCAAGGGGGAGTGTTATAGTAACATGTGTGGGAATGTGTCGACCACACATCACATGTGTCAAGATGCATGTCATCTCCTTTCTCAAACTAGACACATGTGGGAATTGTTCTTTCCCTTACTACCACTTGTACTTACACAAGCTCTCATTGTCTTGTATTTAAAGAGAAAATACTAATGAGAAAAGACACCTGATTTCTCTTCCTCTCTTTCATGCTTTGTCTCTTTTATGTTTTGTCTCTTAGTTTGTCTACCACTCTAAATAGTTTGTTTCTTCGCCCTTATGCCTTTTCCAGTATATTTTTGCTTGCGGAGGGAGAAAAACAAAAACCTAACCAACTAAGCGGTGATAATCTAGTTAACTGGTGTAGAGAACTATTGTTAGAAATTTTAGACCAAGGATAACCAAATCATTACATCAACAAAAACATATTTTCTCGGGCGGGTTTTACTAAGAGTCATTTCTGCCCAAGGGAATCGATCAGGGATTCCGGAGTTGTATAACAAAGAGTCATCATTGCAAATGATACAACATCAATCAGTTATTACAAAACCATACCAGTAGCTAGCTAAGAGTAAATGGTCCCTAAGAATCAACCATTTTTCTTGAAGGCACAAAAGCCATTCCTTTTGTTGCTCAGTGACTACGTCCTCGATCGATTACGAAATGTTCTCGATACTTTTGATGATCAACTCTTAAAATAATCACGTATACAACTTAAATGATTTGGTTGGTGTTGACACTTTGCTAATTAAGTAATATACATGAGTTGTAAAAGAGCTAATAGGAGTAAAACAAGAAATGACACACGGTTTATCTGACTGACACACAACAGGTAAGCCTTTTTTATTACTGATGTTAAGAAACAACATAAATACGTGTTTTTTTACATAACGGCCGAGATAATATTACCAAAGATTAATTTATGTGGGACAGAGTTTCAATCTCTTTGAATTACGTTTACGGAGAAATGTTAATGGGCCAGAGTTTCATATCTTCCTAATGGGCTAATATAAAATTCTACTTGGGCTAAATTTTAGAAATGCTGAAAATTATATGAGCAAAACGGCTTTTCAGAAATTTTGGTGTGGGCTTCAGCCTAGGTAAGCCACCCCCTAATACCTTCCTTGACATGAAGTCTCTAGGTCAAGCAAATGAATCATAAAAGACAGTTAAAAAGCTAGACTAATGAGTGTTTAAATAACTTGTGCATGTTCGTTCCTTTAAAGTATAAATATGGGGAAATATATAGCCGAAAAAAATTGTGCCACAAATTTATCAGTGTCGTAACTCTGATATGCCGACATATAAACAGGATTACCGATCGTGCGAGATAACATAACATACCAAGAATTAGTGTGTTAATCTTTTAGGTGCACCAAGGGCTTAGTTGTGGCCGCGAAATATAATCGAACAATACGGGATGGCACATGGACTTGGACAGCTAATTGGCTACCGATTCGGGCCACAAGTGTTTTTTACAAGCGAAAATCCATACAACTGTACTGGGAAAAATCCATACAATTTGGACTGCTAACTCTGATACTCTACTGGTGTACTTCTTTCTAAAGAAAAATCCATTAGTTCATTCGTGATTTCATGTGTAACAAGATAAATGTCTTAAACATGTGATTACCTGTTAGTTGTATTCAGGGAGAGAACCGTTAGTTTCTACATGGGAATATATATTCCAAATACCGAAAATGCCATATAACAAGCTATTTAACAGCTGAATAACAGCTGATTTCTACGTGGCTGGCGATTTGGCAGAAAGAGATGATTTTTTCTTGCCATGTCATTCGAAAGAAAACAGAAATAATGTTAACCACATTGGATCTTGTTGTTCATCTTCTTTCTCAGAACATATATCTTTCTACTGCTTCACATTTCATGTCCAAAAAATCTCAAGCGTATTAACAACTGTGAATCAAACCGATCTCTAACATCTTCCTCATTCTTCCGCAGTGATGATTTTTACATCAAACATATCAAATTACACATGGAAATTTAGGGTAAATTTTTGGTAGCCCTTAATCCATCCAGAAATCTTTCAATCGGCGTAGACAAATGTTTAATTAGACTCGATCAACACTAAATTGATTTGTAGTATTGGAACATTGCATAAATATGGTGTTTTTAAACAGCTCACAGTGCGAATAGCATCGGTTTGTTGGTTGATTAAAGAAACGATATAAGAGAATCGTTAATCTCTGAAGAGGAAATATCTTTAATAGTGATTAAAATGGTTGAACTGGAATTTCATGAAAAGCTCAATTTTCTCATTACCTCAATGAAAAATATGTGATGTCTTCTGGAATCTCTGGTAGATGTATGTTGATTTGATACTACCTTCTTAACGTGATCATGATTATATGTGAAGGAATATGATTCCAAATTTGGGAAAGAAAACAAACGGTCCGAAGATCTAAACCATATATAGCCTATTCGACGGAAGAGTAAAAGAGAATTTCTCTTCAGAAAGATAAAAAACAGTTTTTTTTTTTTTTTTTTTTTTTTTGACTCATTCCGCCACATCGGATGCCACATAATATCAGCTGTTATTCAGCTGTCAACCGGCTGTTCACCTAGCAGGATTGTCCAAATACGCAGAAGATTTAAAAAGTTCTTGGATATATACCAAATACGTGGAAGATTAGTTTTCAATTTGGTGATAAACATGTTTATAAGCTTCAAATCCTTTACCATTTAGGTTTTATTTAAAATTTAAAAAGCGTCCTAAGTGTGATCACTATTCTTATCCTTGTACAAAACCAAAGCTAAACATTGGGCAAGCTCCCCTTAAGAGTGCAAAAATGTTAGGATAGTACTTATTCGCTATTTGGACATGGCAAGATTTGGGACTTAAGATCTCGCATTTACACCTACGGGGTTCTATACAATTCCATGTGGAAGCTTCGTATTCTTGCACTAAGCTACATATCGTGAAACACAGATATTGGGCAAGCATTCCTTATGAGTGCTTATTCAACTTTGGTCGTCTCTGTGATAGTGGGGATGTATACAAGGTCACGGCTAGATTGTTGGCCCATGGTTTTGATTTGTGAGCACAAGGGAGACATAATCCTTCACAGCAAGGTTAACTTGATAGTGCCGAGAGTCTTTCGGGTATATCGTATAAGACTTGAACCTAAGTGTAAATTTTGCCAAAGGACTAAACAACCTTAGTCATGACCATTCGAACGACTAAACACCAACCTTGGGTTGAACTAGTTCTCATCAAGAAGTTGGGTTCATACATCCAAAATCACCTATTTCAAAAAACTAGTGTAGGAATTTAGACTTGTGAAAGGCTTTTAGCGGTTAGGTTGAAGTTGAACCGACTTGGAATCGTAAAAATAGGGAGGACAAATTTTGGGAATTTTCCACTATAGAACGCTTCCTAATAGGCTAATATATGCCCAACTAGGTTTCCTAATCCAGCAACAACTCAGTCTTTGAACAATACACCTCGTGCCTACCTTCTTTCTATACACCTTCTGAACAACTTTTGTTTGTAAAGAAAACAATGCAAGATGAAGGTTATTGCTGCTTATTTGCTTGCAGTTTTGGGAGGAAACAAGGAAACAACTGCTGAAGATATTAAGGACATCTTAGGCTCTGTTGGTGCTTCTGACGACGCTGATGACAAGATTGAACTTCTTCTGTCTCAAGTTCAAGGTAAAGACTTGAATGAACTTATTGCATATGGAAGGGAGAAACTTGCTGTTTGTGGTGGTGGTGTTCCTATGGAGGCCAATGCGATAGGCGATGGTGGTGCCGGTGGTGCAGCTGAGCAGAAGAAAGAGGAAAAGGTGGAGGAGAAAATTAAAGAAGAATCTGATGATGACATGCCTTTCAGTCTCTTTGACGAAGATGAATGAGGGTTAAACGGTTCAAGGAGATAATATTATCTGTTGGGTTAACATCATCTTTCTGCATGAGTTTCAATGTTTTTGTTTTCCCTTATACGAATTCTTAAATTACAGTTTTAATTTATTTTATTTTTAACACAGAGAGATGGAAACATATATCTTATTGCCGATAAACAGCCATGTCTACCGCGTCCATAATGCTACACACATTTTTTTGTGGGTCCCATAGACCCATCCCTGCAAGCTCTAGCGGGCCCAGGGGTTCTCTTGCGGGATTCACCCCGGTGTAGGACACGGTCAACGTAGCATTGTTGTTCGCCGGTAAATATAGCATTTAACTTACTTTTAATGTTTATAATTTAGTAATGCATAAAAATTCAAAACCCGAGAAGGTTGTGGGTTTTGTCGAACGTTTTCCTTAACTCAATGTTATTCATAGGATGGTAAGATAGAAAAATTTATCTAAGTTAAATTAACACAAAGTAACCTTATACTTTGTGTCAACTCAATCTTTTTTTTCCTTCATTAATTTGTCATTAATTTGTCATTAATTTGCTTAATCATTTAAATCGTAAAAAAGAAAAAGAAAAAATGACAGTGACTGAGCTAACTGCTAAATAACAAAATCAATGGCTTCACATTTTTGTTTTTTTTCCGGCATTCTTTTTCTGAGCTATTGGGTAAGAAGGCAAGCCTAAGCTACTTAAAACCCTGCAATATATTAAAATACAAAAATGCTTGACAAACCGTGAAAACACTCCCAAAACCGCAAACACAATCCACTCTTTAATGGGACCATGTTTTCTCCCCAAGGGCGGGGCCCACCTATTTGATGTGTGTGAGCGGTTTTTCTTTAGTCCAAATTCACGATTCGTAGAGTATTTAATTCTTTTAAATAAACCTAAGCCATATGAGGCCCCACGTCGCGCGGTGGGAATACCTCTCTCCTCCTTCAATGGTGACCTTTTTAAATAAACCTAAGCCATATGAGGCCCCACGTCGCGCGGTGGGAATACCTCCCTCCTCCTTCAATGGTGACCCTCACCCACTCATAGAATTGCTCTGTATCACTTTTCCTCGAAGGGGAGAAAAAAACGATTTTTCTCAAAGTATTCTGATCTAAATTCGTGTAAAAATTAAGGAAAAAAAGAAAAGAATAAAACCCTAAAAAATATTCTCTCAGTTTTTTCCCCTCTCTCCATCCGTGTTGTAGAGATGCAGAGAAAGGTTTTCATCTTCCACATATTCAATTAAACTATTCTAACCTAAACCTTCTTATTATCTTGCATCTTTGTTCTTAAGGGAAACGGTTGTTCTTATATTCTGTCTAATCTCATATCCCCACATCCTTAATCTGATTGTTCTTAATCTGCCGTGTCCGATCTTTATTTTCATCAAAAATAAATAAATTTGTTATTAAAAAACTGTTTCGGGTTTGGTTTGTTTACTAGGATTTATGGTTTTTAATTTGATTTCATCTACTAGGGTTTTGTTAGTTTATTGGTATTTTTGTATATTATTGAAACTGTTCTTTTTGTTTCTGTGATTCTAGAGTTTTATTGAACATTTGATTTGCACTCCTGCCTTTTCTCCACAGGTCTGCAGAGTTGTGTATGCTTGGAATTACTATTGGAGCAGCATTAGGTACTCATCTAGGGTAAATGTCAAGACCAGCAAGGAGGGGAGGTAAAAAAACAATATTATCATTTTGTGATTGTTGATGGTGGTTTTTAAACAAGGGGTAAAATCGTAAAACCCCATGACCTAGTGTTACCCGCAACACATTAACTAAGAGCATTTAACTCAGGTGTAAATAATTAATAGGGGTATTTTTCAAAATACCCAGTTAGGGATTTTCGACACGAACCCTAATTCCAAAATCAAGCCGTACACTGCGCACCATGGCAACAATGCCAAACCAAGCCGCACACTGCGCACCATGGCAACAATGCCAAACCAAGCCGCACACTGCGCACCATGGCAACAATGCCAAAACAAGCCGCACACTGCGCACCATGGCAACAATGCCAAACCAAGCCGCATACATCGCGCACCATGACAACAATGCCAAACCAAGCCGCATACTGCGCATCATGGCAACAATGCCAAACCAAGCCGCACACTGCGCACCATGGCAACAATGCCAAACCAAGCCGCACACTGCGCACCATGGTAAAGACGCCAAAACCAAACTACATATCGCACTCATTGGCAACCATGCCAAACAAAGCCGCTATGCCATTGGCACATGCCAAAGATAGCGCCTAGGATTTAAAACGTGCAACTAGGTCAACATGGCCGTACGTGCCATTGGCACATGCCAACGCGTACCACAAGCCATATTTCCAAGCCGCTATGCCATTGGCACATGCCAAAGATAGCGCCATAGGCTTGCAAAACGTGCAACTAGGTCAACATGGCCGTACGTGCCATTGGCACATGCCAACGCGTACCACAAGCCATATTTCCAAGCCGCTATGCCATTGGCGCATGCCAAATATAGCGCCCTAGGCTTGCAAAACGTGCAACTAGGTCAACATGGCCGTACGTGCCATTGGCACATGCCAACGCGTACCACAAGCCATATTTCCAAGCCGCTATGCCATTGGCGCATGCCAAATATAGCGCCCTAGGCTTGCAAAACGTGCAACTAGGTCAACATGGCCGTACGTGCCATTGGCACATACCAACGCATACCACAAGCCATATTTCAAAGCCGCTATGCCATTGGCACATGCCAAAGATAGCGCCCTAGGCATGCAAAACGTGCAACTAGGTCAACATGGCCGTACGTGCCATTGGCACATGCCAACGCGTACCACAAGCCATATTTCCAAGCCGCTATGCCATTGGCGCATGCCAAATATAGCGCCCTAGGCTTGCAAAACGTGCAACTAGGTCAACATGGCCGTATGTGCCATTGGCACATGCCAACGCGTACCACAAGCCATATTTCCAAGCCGCTATGCCATTGGCACATGCCAAAGATAGCACCCTAGGCTTGCAAAACGTGCAACTAGGTCAACATGGCCGTACGTGCCATTGGCACATGCCAACGCGTACCACAAGCCATATTTCCAAGCCGCTATGCCATTGGCGCATGCCAAATATAGCGCCCTAGGCTTGCAAAACGTGCAACTAGCTCAACATGGTCGTACGTGCCATTGGCCCATGCCAACGCGTACCACAAGCCATATTTCCAAGCCGCTATGCCATTGGTGCATGCCAAATATAGCGCCCTAGGCTTACGAACCATACAACCACGGCCCTAACGGCCACGCATGCCATTGGCACATGCCAACATGCTCATTGGTAGCTTTTCCTACTAAGGCCACGCCCTAACGGCCACACATGCCAACATGCTCGCCGGTAGCTTTTCCTACCAAGGCCACGACCCTAACTGGCGACGCATGCCGTTGGCACATGCCAAACACGCCACTGGTAGCCTAACTTGCAAACCGTGCAACCTACCACCAAGGCATTCCGCACATGCCATTGGCACATGCCAAACACACACGCTGGTAGCCTAACTTGCAAACCGTGAAACCTACCACCAAGGCATTCCGCACATGCCATTGGCACATGCCAAACACACACGCTGGTAGCCTAACTTGCAAACCGTGCAACCTACCACCAAGGCATTCCGCACATGCCATTGGCACATGCCAAACACACACGCTGGTA
The DNA here is from genome assembly GCA_023531295.1 of Papaver armeniacum. NCBI lineage: Eukaryota > Viridiplantae > Streptophyta > Magnoliopsida > Ranunculales > Papaveraceae > Papaver > Papaver armeniacum. The sequence continues at coordinate 134,928 of JAJJWW010007815.1, read as the reverse complement.
GCCTAACTTGCAAACCGTGCAACCTACCACCAAGGCATTCCGACACGCCATTGGCACATGCCACACACGCCACTAGCAAATCTGGCATTGCCACTTACACTCAACGTACAACCTACCACCAGGCATTCGCACATGCCAATGGCACATGCCACACGCGCCACTAGCAACGCCACTTGCACTCAAGGTGCAACCAACGAGATATCAACACAAACTCGGGGATGCTTTCCAGGGTTTTGGTTTGGCGGTCACATACTGCGGCGTACACTACGCTCACATTAAGAAAGCGTGAAAGGAATAAAGCGGTCAAATAAATGAGGAAATAATGGTGAAAACGTTTTCACCCATTAACACCATGCGGTTACCACCTCCTCCCATTATTTCACCATTTACTCTCTTCCTTCATGAGGCCGAGTACGTTTCAATCTCGACTTGTATAAATAGGTCTTACCTATTTCCACCCCGACAACAAGTCTCGGTCAGGAGAAAAATACTACACTCTCGGAAAGGCAACTTTGCAAGCTCTCCAAAAAAGCTTTCATCTCTTGCAAGCTTCCAAGCTTCCACTTTCGATACAAGTCGAGACACTACTCTCCCGTAACTATTCTGGTCTCAACACCTTTCTTGGCTTCCTCCCCAAATCAACCCTTCTCCTCCACTTTGTGACCGAAGCAAGTCCGAACGGCCATTTCTTGGTTTAGGCCGGACTTGTACGCATTGATCTCTCGAATCTATAAAGTGCTCACGTGTAGCACATTTGTTTAGGGTTTGAATCGGTTTCTCACTCACCTACCGAATTTACCTAAATTGGCGTAAACGATTTTCACCCATAAACAATTGGCGACCACAAATGGGAGGATTGATCTATCGGCTACAATGTCGACTGTCGATCTCGTTCTTCGACCCGAGATATCAAGATGGTAGGGGAAGACGACCACAATCGACTCAACTGCCGACGCCCCCAATTACCACTTGTAAAACTACACCTGAAAACCTGGGACTCGTTGAAGATGCTACCAAAGAATTGGGGACTTGTGACTCAGTCCGACTCAATCGCCCGGACAACCCAAGTTATCGGTTGTTAAAACTACACCAGAAAATGGAGACTCGGCCAATACGCTACCAGCAATTGGAGACTGGGCTGAATACGCTACCAGCAATTGGGGACTAATCAAGGATGCTACCAGCAAATTAAGCCGCCTTTACATGGAGAGGGGCGTGTTCACAAAACCTATGAAGTGAGTAAATTTGGACTACACAAGATATACGATCTATTTTTAGGTTCTTAGTAAAACCGTCATACTACTGCGTCTTGTGCCTATTGCTAGCACACACTTTCATAAAAGCAATATTCCTCTCCCAAAACATAATCAGGGTCATATTATCAAAACCATTCATCCCAGAAATAATCCAATACCCTAAAAGCTACCACTGCCTATCAAAGGTCAAGTCAGAACCGGACATCCAATATGTCTTTCAAAAAAAAAAAGAGAACCTAAATGAAAGTCTAGCAGAAACGTTCAAGGAAAATTATCCAACAGAAGTCTGCTCTTGTTGGAGAAAGTCAACTTTGCATCTTCAAGAGCCGCTCTCTTCATAGTCAACATCTTGGAAAGCTCTTCGAGTTCCACCTCCTGTCGTGCAATCTCCTCGGCGGAAAGGCTTTCGATTGCCGCATCTTTCAACTTTTGGATCTCAGCGAGGCCCTCGACAAACCACGAAGTGTTGAACTCCTTTTCTACGCACATGTCGCGATGGTGCTCCCAGTCGGCAATAAAGTCTTCAGAAACGGTGTGACCAGTCACCTCACGCATATCCTCGATGGAAGATAAAGCCTCTTCCACACGCTTAACCAAAGTGCAAATCGACTAGTGACTTTCTTGGTTGTGGCCATATGTCCGTATTTCTCCCAGTTACGGTGTACAACGCCTCGTGCTTAGCCGGCACGCTGGAAGCCGCCAACCAAGACATGACCCGGATAAGGAACCAAGTACGGAGGATCTAAAATGGCGCCTGCACCCGGCCTCACGACTCGCAGAGGGTCTTCCTCCATGTCTACGGCAACAACCATCGTAGAATCATCCGCCGTTTGAGCCACATCTCGTGCTGGCAATTGGCTAACGCCCATCTCCAAGTCACCAGCGGTGGTCACCAAAGGCAAGTTTTCGTGTGCCTCTACCCTTTAATCATCCTCCGAATCGGATTTCACCTCGCGAACTCGAGTTAGACATTTTTCAAAAGAAGAAACAAGAAAGAGAGAAAAGAAGCGCGAAACTCACCGAACCACTTCCCGAAAAGGAACCAAGGTCTTTGCCCGGAGGAATCACTCTCACTTTTCGAACTTTCTTCTTTCTCCGACTCATCATCGCTATGAGAAGGCTCGATCTTCTTGGAATTCTTCAAGAAATTGCGCCTCCCTGGCAACGTGCAAGGGCAAATAAAGCATTAACACTACCAAGGCCCCGGAGGAAACAAGACACATGTTTTCAAAGCAGAAATTCACGTGTTTTGAGACAAACCAAAGAAGTGGCGACACATACCGTTATTGGAAGAACCGAAAGACACGAGAGCTGTGGGAGGATCTTTGAAATCGTCCAAAACCCGCCAAAGACGATTCTTCGTTCTCCGTTCCTTGGCACTGGGACTTTCCGAGTTGCTAGGCAACTTTCGCTTGAGATCCCTCAACATTGGATACTTCTTCAAAACTGCTGGGGAAGGTTTACAACGGACGTTCTCCACCACATTATTCACAAAAGATTGGATCATAATAAACTCGTCGCACCAGAACTCATTATAGCCAAAGGTCGTCGAAGTTACTCTTCCCATTTGTAAGAAGGGAAGGCGGATACCCGCTCGAGGGCACCGGCATTGAGGGCGGCACGCAATGAATCCTTAGGAAGCACCGGACGGTAAGAAAGAGGTACCCTTGATCGAAACCCATGTGACGGAGCAAAGACGGTCAATATTATGCGCCTATCCGGTAAGACCCCATGAAGAAAGATGGCATATAACCGGGCAAGCAGCTTTGAATGAACAAGTTTTCACCAACGCTCAAATCTCCATCGGAAGACAAAGACATAAGCGGAGCAGAAGCAAAGGTGTCAATTTGAGACACTGACCTATGGACCGACTTCCATGGGCGAAAATTGATTTCATACGACTTATCAAGAAGACTAACCAAGATCACGCCAACCTTTGGACGCCTGTTAACCCATCGAAGAATTCGGGAACCCCCAACTCGCGGAATCGAAGGCATCGGTTTCGAGCATACTTCTCACAAGGTGCTCCCATAGCCGGACTTGCGAGAAAAGCAACGTGCACATATGAATTCACTTTCATGAAACCATTCAAACTCGCGTGTTCGCAACTAGGTGATCCGGATGCACATACAGGAACCGAGAATAGCTTGCCAATGGGAAGAACTTCACCTTTGCTAACTTCACAAAGAACCGCTAGCAACTCGGGTCTTATTTCCTTCTTGCCGTAACCGTCATCAAAAATGTCTCTAGACAACCGAGAGCCAAAATGCTGCAACATGAAGATCACTGCTTTTCTGTTCAGGTTCCAGCTCGTCCGGAAACCACTGAGACATCCACCAGCTATAAAAGCCCCTTTCATCCTCTTTCCGGACAGAATCCTTCGACTTCTCAATGGAGTCTTTTCGAGCGTAATATCCCAACTTAGCGGCAAGGTCATCCCGCATCTTCACCTCACTTTCAGATAATTGGATTCTAAGATTCCCGATTCTGGAAGATTCAACAAGAGAGCCACACTCTCCAAGGAGAAAGTTATCTCACCCCATCTCGCATATGATTGTATGGGTGTCCGAACACCATCCGGAGATGAAAGCAACCAAGCCCGGGATATCCTTCCTAACTGGAGGTTTCACCAAGCTCGACAAAGATCAATAATCTGCGCTCGAGTCGGGTTGGTGTTTATGTGCTCCTTACTCACCATGAACTCAACCCATCTACCAAAAGAACGCAATGGGCTTTGACACATCCCCAAATCAATGTTGGAAGAGGAGTATACCCCTTTTTGAAGACAGAACCGTATAGTATTCTCTGGGCGAATCGAACGTGTCTTCCTTTCATCTTCACCACCGGTTAACAAAATTGGCACGAACCCTGGGTGATTTTTCCGAGCAGAGACGAGTTTTTTGGCAAAAAAGTCATCATCCGTGTTGGGTTTGGAATTATGGACATCCTTTGATGAAGCGAAATTTTGTTCAGGTAACATCTTATCGGATCTCTTAATAACAACTTAGCAACAAGATACCTGCACACAAAAAAAAAAAAAACACAAAATTATCTCCCTGACACATAACCACGCCCAAAAGGAAAACCCGAAAAAAAAAAAAAGAGGAGGGCGTATTCTCTACAGGTTCAAAACTACATACGCAGTATTTTCTTCGGGTGCAAGACTATATACACAATATTTCATGCGGGTTCGAAGTCGTATGGAGCATATATACGCAGTATTTTCTTTGGGTTCAAAACTACATACGCAGTATTTTCTTCGGGTTCAAGACTATATACGCGGTATTTTATACGGGTTCAAGTATGCCTGCAGTATCCTTCTTCGGGTTCAAAATTATATATGGAGCATTTTTCTACGGGTTCAAAACTGCACGCGCAGTATTTCTTTCAGGACCGAAAAATCATATATACAATATTTCATGCGGGTTCGAAGTCGTATGGAGCATATATACGGTATTCTTCTTCGGGATTCATGTACATTTTCTACGGGTTCAAGACGCACACGCAAAATATTTTCTTCGAGGTTCAAAATTATATACGCGGTATTTTATACGGGCTCAAGTGCGTCTGCAAAGTAACCTTCTTCGGGTTCAAAATAATATATGGAGCACTTTCCTACGGGTTCGAATAATATATACAGTATTTCCCTTGTTGCATACATACAATATTTTCTACAAGAGACACGCCGAGAAATTATATGCGCGCCTACTCTTAGGGTTTACACCTACATAAAAAGGGAAACAAGAGAAGTACTGGAAGACATACCTGGAAGCTGGTTTTTCTTTGTGACTCTGCCGCTAGTAGGAAAGGATGAAAAGATGAAAGTGCAAGATGGGAGGAAGGGACTTTACATATATAGGCGTGAAGATTCCAAATAGGAAGGATTTCCCCTTTTTCCAAAATCGTGCGTGTAAGAAACGGCCCCACCAATTGCGCCGACTTCCCAATGGCCGCCCAAGTCACGCCTGCACGCACGCACAACTTCCACACCTTGCGCCGGTCCCACCAAATTAGCACACTCAGTTTTCCCAATTCACGCAACTTCCCAACGTCGCCCAAGTTGCACCGGCCCCACCAATTGCGCCGACTTCCCAATGGTCGCCCAAGTCACACCTGCAAGCACGCACAGCTTCCACACCTTGCGCCGGTTCCACCAGCTAGCACACTCAGCTTCCCAAATCACGCAACTTCCTAACGTCGCCCAAGCCGCACCTAGGCCCCCAATGTGCCCGGCCTCAGGATTGTGCAAAACTACTCAGAGGCAAGGATTCCAAATCCTATTTATAAAAGGTCGACAAGCCTCCTCAATTCTCTTTACGGTTTGTTGTTGATAGTTTGTCACCATCTTATGCTTACCTCATGACAAAGCCCCTGTTCCGAGCTAAGCGGGGGACTTAATGTTGATGGTGGTTTTTAAACAAGGGGTAAAATCGTAAAACCCCATGACCTAGTGTTACCCGGGGCGCAACACATTAACTAAGAGCATTTAACTCGGGTGTAAATAATTAATAGGGGTATTTTTTCAAAATACCAGATTAGGTTTTCGGCACGAACCCTAATTCCAAAATCAAGCCGTACACCGCGCACCATGGCAACAATGCCAAACCAAGCCGCACACTGCGCACCATGGCAACAATGCCAAGCGCACCATGGCAACAATGCCAAACCAAGCCGCATACTGTGCACCATGGAAGCAACGCCAAAACCAAACTACATATCGCACTCATTGGCAACCATGCCAAACAAATCCGCTATGCCATTGGCACATGCCAAAGATAGCGCCCTAGGCTTTCAAAACGCAACAACTAGGTCAACATGGCCGTACGTGCCATTGGCACATGCCAACGCGTACCACAAGCCATATTTCCAAGCCGCTATGCCATTGGCACATGCCAAAGATAGCGCCTAGGCTTGCAAAACGTGCAACTAGGTCAACATGGAGACGTGCCATTGGAACATGCCAACGCGTACCACAAGCCATATTTCCAAGCCGCTATGCCATTGGTGCATGCCAAATATAGCGCCTAGGCTTGCAAAACGTGCAACTAGGTCAACATGGCCGTGACGTTCCATTGGCACATGCCAACGCGTACCACAAGCCATATTTCCAAGCCGCTATGCCATTGGCGCATGCCAAATATAGCGCCCTAGGCTTGCAAAACGTGCAACTAGGTCAACATGGCCGTACGTGCCATTGGCACATGCCAACGCGTACCACAAGCCATATTTCCAAGCCGCTATGCCATTGGCGCATGCCAAATATAGCGCCCTAGGCTTGCAAAACGTGCAACTAGGTCAACATGGCCGTACGTGCCATTGGCACATGCCAACGCATACCACAAGCCATATTTCCAAGCCGCTATGCCATTGGCGCATGCCAAATATAGCGCCCTAGGCTTGCAAAACGTGCAACTAGGTCAACATGGCCATACGTGCCATTGGCACATGCCAACGCGTACCACAAGCCATATTTCCAAGCCGCTATGCCATTGGCGCATGCCAAATATAGCGCCCTAGGCTTACAAACCATACAACCACGGCCCTAACGGCCACGCATGCCATTGGCACATGCCAACATGCTCGCTGGTAGCTTTTCCTACCAAGGCCACGGCCCTAACGGCCACGCATGCCATTGGCACATGCCAACATGCTCGCTGGTAGCTTTTCCTACCAAGGCCACGGCCCTAACGGCCACACATGCCAACATGCTCGCTGGTAGCTTTTCCTACCAAGGCCACGGCCCTAACGGCCACGCATGCCATAGGCACATGCCAAACACGCTCGCTGGTAGCCTAACTTGCAAACCGTGCAACCTACCACCAAGGCATTCCGCACATGCCATTGGCACATGCCAAACACACACGCTGGTAGCCCGACTTGCAAACCGTGCAACCTACCACCAAGGCATTCCGCACATGCCATTGGCACATGCCAAACACACATGCTTGGTAGCCTAACTTGCAAAACGTGCAACCTACCACCAAGGCATTCCGCACATGCCATTGGCACATGCCAAACACACACGCTGGTAGCCTAACTTGCAAACCGTGCAACCTACCACCAAGGCATTCCGCACACGCCATTGGCACATGCCACACACGCCACTAGCAGCTCTGGCATTGCCACTTACACTCAACGTACAACGTACCACCAATGCATTCCGCACATGCCAATGGCACATGCCACACGCGCCACTAGCAGCGCCACTTGCACTCAAGATGCAACCAACGAGATATCAACACAAAACTGGGGGATGCTTTCTAGGGTTTTGGTTTGGCGGTCACAGCTTGCAGCGTACACTATGCTCACATTAAGAAAGCGTGAAAAGGAATAAAGCGGTCAAATAAATGAGGAAATAATGGTGAAAACGTTTTCACCCATTAACACCATGCGGTTACCACCTCCTCCCATTATTTCACCCTTTACTCTCTTCCTTCATGAGGCCGTGGTACGTTTCAATCTCGACTTGTATAAATAGGTCTTACCTATTTCCACCACAAACAAGTCTCGGCCAGAGAAAAAATACTACACTCTCGGAAAAGGCAACTTTGCAAGCTCTCCAAAAAAAGCTTTCATCTCTTGCAAGCTTCCGAAGCTTCCACTTTCGCACAAGTCGAGACACTATTCTCCCAGAACTATTCTGGTCTCAACACCTTTCTTGGCTTCCCTCCCCAAATCAACCCTTCTCCTCCACTTTGTGACCGAAGCAAGTCTGGAACGACCATTTCTTGGTTTAGGCCGGACTTGTACAGATTGATCTCTCGAATCTATAAAGTGCTCACGTGCAGCACATTTGTTTAGAGTTTGAATCAGTTTCTCACTCACCTACCGAATTTACCGAAATCGGCAGAAACGATTTTCACCCATAAACAGTGATGAGGCTGAGAGAAAATACAAGTCCCTTAGTTATGGAGCATTCTTGAGAATGCTTCAAGTAGTTGGACATAACAATATATGCATGTCTAATTAATTATTCATTTTACTTTCTTCTGCTTGAGGCTTCTTAGAAACGAAGGGAAGTTGTGGCATCACCCCGAAGTCACTCACAATTTGCTTACAATGTTTCCATCTAGGTCTAATTGGTATTTTCGCAGCAATATTTCAATTCACAACTCACAACTGATGGCTTTGCTGTCCTTCAGTTTGGTCTTTGCATCTATAGTAAGCCCATGTCCAGGTAATCCAACTTTAACTCAACAAGGAACTTTTGTTTCTCACTAAATTGGACTTTCATATCAACTTTACGCAATATTAACTTAGAATGTATTCTTGGATACGCAATATGAGTAAGCATTGGTCAGTGGTTCTCTTATGATTTATCGATGTATGCAATTGATCATACATGTAAACATCTGAGTTGTTGAAACATCCCTAAATTTCACCCAAGCCTGACCGACGTTTATGGAACATAATAGGCCGATATTCTTAAATACATGTCACAAATATGATACATAGCTTCTAATTGAAACTAGGAACCCATCCCTTTCTGAAACATGTTTTAGGAAAGGGATATTTAATATTTGGTACCCAGCAAATGACCAACACATTGCTTTGGTACCCAATATTTCAAATATTAAGGGTTGGTACCTGAATACAACGTTGACCGTAGAAGTCAACGTTTGACCAAATTTTATTTTATTTTTTCTAGTTTTTATTAAACTACTATTCAGTTTCACGGTTTTACCCTTGAAGGTTTTTTTTTTTTATCTTCTTCCTCTCCATCTTCCTCATTCTGCAACAACCATTGGAGAGGAGAGACGACGACTAATACGAAAGTTGTTGCTTAGATTTCTGATACGGTCCTTCCACAAAATCAAACCTTATTCAGGTGAAGCTCATTTACTTTGAATCATTTTTTGTAAATGGGTCTGCATCTAAAACCCAATCCCTGACTTCTCTATTCAATTATCCATTCATTAAATTTGATACTTTCCCTAATGACAGAATTTTTTTCCACCATTTAATCAAATCCTATAAGACAATTTGGGGTTTCCACAAATTGCGACAATTTACTATAATCCCTAATTTTTGCTTTCTCATTTTGATGCTTTATTTCTCTGTGGAACGGAACCGATTCAATTTATAAGGGGTAAATGAACATTAGAGCTTTGGTAGTTTGTCGCTGGACGGGATTTGAGTTTCCAGTGTGAATTTGAGACAAAGATTTGGGATCATAAATGGATTCTGGGGTTGGTGTTTCAACACCTACAGGGAAATTAAAGATGGTGGAGTTTTGAAGAATGAGGGCTCGATTTAGATATGGTGATAAACAAGGAAATTTGGGTTTTACTCGAATTGGAAGTTGGCTGTGAATTGGTTCGAATGTATAAAGGGTTTGATGAGAAGGGAACGAGCTGGGGTCTATTGATTCTGTGAATGTGATTTTTTATGTTTTTAAGCATGAATGAATTTGTGGATGTTTTCCATGGTTAATAACAAGAAGATTTAATGGAAATCCAGTGAAATGGGTTTGGTGAGATGGTGACAGATTTGTTGCCGTTGAAGAGGATTGTATGTTGTTTGGTTTTTGTTTGAAGTGGGAGAATTTGCAGGAATTGATGAAATGGGTAAAATTGATGGATTTTGGTGGATGATTGTTATGATTATTGGTATGGATTGATGGTGTGCGGCAGCAGTGAATGGAGTCTGAAATCAAGAATGATAATGAATGGGACTGAATCACTTCCATGGGTTATGCAAGCAGAGGGACTGAAAACTATTGTTTTCATTAGGGGTAAAGTGGTAACTTAAAATAAATAAATTAAAAATCTGTCAAATGTAAGTTAAAAGGTCAAACGTTGGATTTAGGTACCAACCTATAATATTTGAAATGTTGGGTACCAAAACAATGTGTTGGATATTTACTGAGTACCAAACATTAAATATCCCTTTAGGAAAAGAGAGAATACAATACGATAATAAGGTTCAAACTTTATACAATTTAGTCGATGACATTCATACTTGTGAGTTAAACTCCGAGCAAGGTCTCGAAAGCCTCCACATTAAAACAAAAGTTAGAAATAAAACTTAACGAGCAAGGATAAGTGGTCAATTTTAGAGTAACACAATGGACACAAACACTATAGAAATTTTAGAAATTTACTTGCGGGACATATTTCAGCTGCGCCAGCAGTAAAGGAAATGCACCAAACTTTTAATGACACTGAATACAAGAATATCCAACTATAAAGATCATACACTCAAATTAGCACATCACTCCAAAATACAAGAATATCGAACAAGAGCATCCAATAGACTCATCGACCTTTAACAACCAAAATCGTACATGACACATCCTATATTTATAAATCTTTCTTAGGTAGAGATTGGGAAACATATCCTGACATTTCAGCCGGACATAGAAATGTACCAAACATATTCTATGTATAGCCCAAAAGAGTTATCAATTATGAGACCCCAGTTCTTTACAATCCTTCTCACATGTGATATAACACTACAACAACGAAGGCCTACCAAGGACTGTGCGTGGTTAGAGGCATCTACGCTATTTCTTTTTCTCTAACAAAATCGGAGTTCGAGCTCAAAATGATATATGAAAATGACAAATGCTATCCCACACCATTTTGCGGGAAGCTATCACGCTCAAGCGGTTTCTTTACCGTTAGATGATCGAATCAACGGTTTGATTCGCATTCAGGAAAGGATCCACAATTTCCCCTAAAAAGTTCAAGGCTGTTGGATCTGGGTTTTGTTGAGTTACAGTAAGTGATTTTAATAATGTTTCCTTGGTCTCCAAGTGATAAAGACTTGGCAACCAAGTATCCAGGACTTGGGAATCAAGTAGTTCATTCTTGGCAATCAAGTAGTAGAACTTGGTACCCAAGTATTTTACTTTGACCTCCAAGTGTAGTCCAAGTATAAATAGGAGTAACTTCATTTGGAGAATGTTAAGCCAAAACAATTTCAAAATATTGTATTCCTGTTATCTAAAAACTCAATCAATGAAACTCTCTGTTTTGTCTCAATCTTGAGTTGGTATCAGAGCGAGGAGAAGGATCCTTGTATCTAGTGTTAAACCATGGAAAATTCAGATGCAAAAACTTCTAATAATACAATACCTTCCGACAAAATTACTTTGCAATCCGATGGGTCATCGTTCAAGGCAGGAATTACTTTGGATGAATCAAATTATGATCTCTGGTCTCAAATCATTGAGATGCATATTGCTGAGAAGGAGAAGCTCTCCTTTATTCGCGGTACATCTCCAGTTCCATCTAAAAATGATGATAAGTATGATAAATGGTACGCGGACAATCAAAAGGTCAAGAGATGGCTATTAATGTCTATGTCACCAGAAATAATGAAACGATATATTCGTTTACCTACTGCTCGTGAGATCTGGGATGTTATTTCTAAGGCTTTCTATGATGGAGCAGATGAACTACAAATTTATATCTTAAATCAAAGGGCTTTCTCTGCCAGGAAAAATGGTAGAGCACTCTCGGTCTATTATGGGGAATTAGTAGAAATCTTCAGTGAGCTAGATCACCATGATAAGGTGATTATGGAAAATGAAAAAGATGTTGAACTATATCGAAAATAAGTTCAACGTATGAGGGTGCATATTTTTCTTGCTGGGTTAGACAGTGAATTTGAACAAATACGTGGGGAAATTCTAAGGAAGGATCCCATACCTGAATTAGAACCTTGTTATGCTTTGTTTCGACGTGAATCCGTCCGGCATACTACAATGAACAGAGGAACTGAGTTGAAACTTCTGCAATGGCAACCCGTCGTCAATACAACATTAAAGATAAGTCTACCACATGCACTCATTGTAATAAACGTGGTCATACAAAAGACAACTGCTTTGATCTTGTCGGGTATCCAGATTGGTGGGATAAACACGATCCCAAGAAAAAGAATTCCGTTGCAGCAGCACATGTGGTTAGCAATCTAACCTCCGCTATGGAAACAACCAATGGTAATGTTTTTAATATTTCGCAAGTTGTTCCTAATAGCTCATGGATAATTGATTCGGATTGCACAGACCATATGAATTTTGAATCCAGACAGGTTTCTCATCTTAAAACATCAATACACAACTCCGTTTGCACAGCAGATGGATCTTTGGCTCAAGTAATTGGAGAACAGTCATTAAATCTTACTGATACATTGAGTCTAGATTCCGTTTTAGTTGTTCCTTCTCTAAATTATAATCTATTATCAGTTTCTCAAATCACTAAAGTCTTACATTGTGTTGTTATCTTTTGGCCTAATTCTTGTGTGTTTAAGGACATTCGAACACGGCGGACGATTGGATTTGGGGTTAGAAGAGGAAGCTGTATTATCTAGATTTGGCGTCAAAAAGTTCAGAAAGATTGTCTAATGCGTCAGTTGTGAATGGTACTCAGGGGGAGAAGGAGAAATCACAAATTTGGTTATGGCATAGACGGTTAGGGCATGCTTCTTTTGGCTACTTAAAAAGGCTATTTCCTAGTTTATTTTCAAAGATTGATGTTTCTAGTTTTCAATGTGAAGAATGTGAACTAGCTAAAAGCCATCGTACTTGTTTCCATCAAGTTTAAATAAAAGTCCTATTCCATTTATGATTATTCATTCTGATGTTTGGGGGCCGTCTAAAGTTAACACTCTTGGTAGCGCACGATGGTTCGTGACCTTTATTGATGATTGCACTAGGATGACATGGGTTTGCTTGATGAAATCAAAAGATCAAGTGAATAATTTATTTCAAAGGTTTCATAAAGTAGTCAACACACAATACAATACAAAGATTCAAGTTCTTCGAAGTGACAACAGAGGGGAATATTTAAGTACTGATTTTCAACATTATTTAAGAGAATATGGTATTGTTCATCAGACAACTTGTCCTAACACCCCTCAACGTAATGGGGTAGCCGAAAGGAAAAATCACACTTGCTTGAAGTTGTACGCGCTTCATTAATATCACATATGCCACTAACTTATTGGGGTGAAGCTCTTGCCTTTGCAGCATGTGTGATTAACCGTACACCTTCCAGCACTATAATTTTTCAGACACCATTTCAAGCTCTCAGTGAGGCAATAGTTTCACCAACAGTTCCAAACTTGCCTCCACGCATATTTGGTTGTGTAGTATTTGTGCACTTACACAAGAACCAACGGAGCAAGTTATCACCCCGAGCTTTAAGATGTGTGTTTGTAGGATATGCTGCAAGTCAGAAAGGATATAGGTGCTACCATCCTCCAACTAAACGGATGTACATCACATTAGATGTTAAGTTTCACGAACACGTGATGTATTACTCGAAGTCTGAACTTCAGGGGGAGTATGAAAAAGAATTTCTGACTCTTGACTATGAAGAAGACATGATCGAAGATGTTGTGATAGAAATTCCAAAAGAACATAAAGTTAGTGAGGAAGACATTAACGCAGATGGTGAAATTGAAACTATAAATGAAGTTCAAGAAGATAATGGAAATGATACAGATGGATCAGAAACTAGCGATGTTAACTCTGAAATTCCAAACTCCTTCCCACCAACCCCAAACCAACCGTTCGCTGAAGATGTTCTTGAACCTGCAAAGAAAAAATTGCCAGAACGTCACAATAGAGGTATTCCTAGAACCATGTATGAACCTGATATTTCATCAAAAACTAAATACCCCATGAGTAATTATGTCTCAAATCACCTCTGATGATCAAATAAGTCATTTGTGAATCAGCCATTCATCCGTAGTTATTCCTAACAGCGTGCAGGAAGCAGTATCTGATCCAAAATGGAGGGAAGCTATGATCGAGGAGATGAAATCCTTACAGGAAAATAATACTTGGGACATTGTTGAATGTCCAGAAGGAAAGAAAGCCGTGGGATGTAGTTGGATCTTTACAGTTAAATACAAGGTAAATGGTGAAATTGAACGCTTTAAGGCAAGATTGGTTGCTAAAGGGTATAGCCAGACTTATGGTGTAGATTATAATGAGACATTCACACCTGTAGCTAAAATAAATAGAGTGCGAGTCTTGTTGTCTCTTGCTGCAAATTTGGGTTGGCCATTGCAACCGTTTGATGTCAAGAACGCCTTTTTACACGGAGATTTGTCCGAAGAAGTGTATATGCAGCTTCCACCAGGAATGATGGTGTCAGAGTTGCATAATGGAAAAGTTTTCAGGTTAAACAAATCGTTATACGGTCTGAAACAATCTCCGAGAGCGTGGTTTGGAAGATTTACCAAGTCTATGAGAGCATTTGGTTATCGCCAAGAAAATTCAGATCACACTTTATTCTTAAAGAGAAATCAAGGTAAGATTACAACTCTAATCATATACGTAGATGACATGATAGTTACGAGAGATGATCCAGAAGAAAGAAAGGCTCTCCAAAATTATCTATCAAGTGAATTTCAGATGAAAGATCTTGGTTCTTTAAAATACTTCCTTGGAATTGAAGTATCTCGATCAGCATAAGGAATCTTCTTGTCACAAAGAAAATATGCCCTTGATTTGTTGGAGGAAACATGTATGAAAGCATGTCAACCTGTAGATACACCAGTAGAACCAGGTTTGAAATTATGTTCGGATGTCAACCAAGTACCCGTTGATAAAGGAAGATACCAAAGGCTCGTGGGTAGACTAATGTACTTGGCACATACAAGACCTGATCTTGCATATGCATTGAGTATTGTTAGTCAATTCATGCATAATCCTGGAGAAAAACATATGAATGCGGTAATGCGAATCCTAAGATACCTGAAGTCTGCTCCAGAAAAAGGGATCTTGTTTAAGAGAGGTCAAAACTTCAAAAGTATGGACGCATATACTGATTCTGACTATGGTGGGTCATACGATGATATGAGGTCTACTTCAGGATATTTTACCTTCGTTTGGGGTAATCTTGTTACATGGAGAAGCAAAAAACAAGGAGTTGTTTCACGATCAAGTGCAGAGGCTGAATAGCGAGGTATGGCGCTAGGTATCTGCAAAGTGATGTGGTTAAAACGTCTCGCTAACCGAATTGGGGTATCCGCCTTGGAAACCAATTCGTGTGTACTGTGATAACAAAGCGGCGTGTGATATTGCTCACAATCCAGTTCATCATGATCGCATAAAACATGTGGATATAGATAGGTTGTTCATTAAGGAGAAGTTGGACAATAAGATCGTGGGGTTGCCTAGAATTAGATCGGAAGATCAAGTAGCTGATATTTTAACTAAAGCAGTTCCAAGTAAGGTGTTTCTGAAATTTGTTTGCAAGCTAGGCATGAGCGACATATACATACCAGCTTTAGGGGGAGTGTTGAGTTACAGTAAGTGATTTTAATAATTTCCTTGGTCTCCAAGTGATAATGACTTGGCAACCAAGTATCCATGACTTGGGGATCAAGTAGTTCATTCTTGGCAATCAAGTAGTAGAACTTGGTACCCAAGTATTTTACTTTGACCTCCAAGTGTAGTCCAAGTATAAATAGGAGTAACTTCATTTGGAGAATGTTAAGCCAAAACAATTTCAAAATATTGTATTCCTGTTATCTAAAAACTCAATCAATGAAACTCTCTGTTTTGTCTCAATCTTGAGTGGTTTTAGCGTGATCGAATGACAAAGTTGCCGCTTGAGCGGGATAGCTTCCCGCAAAACGGTACGGGACAACACTGCTCTATGAAAATTCATAATTTTCCATCACTAACACTGCCAACATGAGAACTCACATTTCATTTTCATTTTCTTGTAACCACGTGTACTAGTTAAGGGGCAACTACCTACCATAGTCTCTTAGAATCTAATTCTTTTCTACGTTTTTAAGTAGTAATTAAATTCTTAAAAAGGTAGGATATTACAGTTGTCTTCCAAATTACATTTGGGAAAGGAGTAACTGCTCAACATGAAAAAAGAAGAAGTGATAATGTTTAAGTGGCATTTGATTGTGTCTATTCTAAAAATTAATGTTTTTTTTTTTTTTAGGTGACGTAATTGGGGGATATGGAAATTAATTGGGGGATGTAGCTACATGACAAAAACGGTGTCCTAATTGCAATTTTGGGTGACCCCTATGTAATTATTTTTTTAATTCCTAATCTAGCCCCCACTAATCAGGATTATTGATTAATTATAATTAGTAAAATGTTAAGTATTTGGGGATAAACTAGTGTGTATTTATTTTTATTTGAATTTGTATGGGTTAGTTGAGAGTAGATGGAGGGAAAATGGTTTTTGAGTGGAATTTTTTTTTTTGAAAATGGAAGATGATTGTGATGAGAGAATTGCTACTAAGAGGTTGAAAATTTGAATTTTTTTCTTTGAATCCACCATTGTTGCAGCTGAAAAAGCTTGGTGTCGGCATGGTATTCAACCAAAAAACCATGCCGGTATTTGCTGGAAATTTTCATAAATTGTTTGCCACTATCCGGGGGGTTCGGGGGCGTAGCCCCAACGAGCATTTGCTGGAAATTTTCATAAATTGTTTGCCACAAAATTTTTCAGGTTTTGATCTTCAAAACCTATTTTTTCAGGTTTTAATCAGTCTACTTCCGGCACAGTTATCTGATTTTCGAGTATGCCGGAACTGTTTTCCGTCATGGTTTTTGCTTAAATTTCTATGCCGGAACATGATGAAAAGTATCCAGAAAATTGATTTTTTTTTTTCACTTAACTACCGGCATTGATAGATTTATATCGAGCATGCCGGCATTTAGTTCCGGCATTGAATTTCATCACTTCAGGCATGGTCTTCATCATTTCCGACATGTTCTTCATCACTTCCGGCGTGGTCTTCATCCTAAATAACCATGTCGGAACTCACTTCCGGTGTGGTCTTCATCCTAAATTTCTATGCCGGCACATGATGAAAAGTATTCAGAAAATTTATTTTTTTTTTCACTTGACTACCGGTATTAATAGATTTATATCGAGCATGCCGGAATTTAGTTTCGGCATTGAATTTCATCAATTCCGCATGGTCTTCATCATTTCCCATAAGCGTGACCTTCATCATTTCCGACATGTTCTTCATCACTTCCGCATGGTCTTCATCACTTCCCGGCGTGGTATTCATCATTTCCGGCATGTTCTTTATCATTTCTGACATGTTCTTCATCACTTCTGGCAGAGAAGGAGAAGAGAATTTGAAAGGAAATGGGGAAAATTTAGAATTTGAAAGAGAATGGGGAACATTTTGGTTTCAAAGTTTTAACCCTAAAAAGATTAATAAGAAGTGGAGATGGAAATGGGGAATATGATTTTGTTTTTTGATTTTAAGTTTTTTGATTTTTATTTTATGGAAAGGGTGTTTTAGTATTTTCGCCCCCAAAAGTCACCCCTTAGCACATACCATGGGTTGGGGGAAGTAATTTATATCCCCCAATTAGTTTCTATATCCCTCAATTACGTGTTCTTTTTTTATCTTGAATTAGTTAAATTAGTTAAGAGTTATTTATTGGTAATTTGAAGTTATTTATTGGTAATTTGGCACTGACACAACCTGAATATTGACATTGCATCTGTCCAGGGAAAACTCCACTTCATTTAGCAACTCAAGGTGGTTCTTTGGAATGTGTTCAAGAATGTCTTGCCTGAGGAGCAGATCGAATTAAAAAAACTGCAGCTGCAAAAAATATAAGAACTAAAATGAGAAATCAGATAGCATATATAACATTGATTTAAAAATGCACGCACATTAACAATTTTTCATTGTTAACCAAAGCTCTAGAATTATTAATGTGCAAGTGACTATTTGGTATCACTTTTTGTAACTGTTGAGACGCCTATTCACATTATAACTTTTTGACATGCTTTAATTAATGACTTTCGAAGTTGATTAGGAAGCATAAATTATGTTTGCCTAACATGGATTCTTGGGTGAAATTTGTATGAGTGTTCCATATGTTATAACGTTGAACTATAAGTGCGGGGCATGTAGAAGAGTCCAGGGGAGAAATATGACAAGCTAAAATGCATATTCAAGCAGATGTGTAAGTGCAAGGCATTTTTCATTGCTCATATCCCCTGCATCCTTCCATTTCACAAACTATATCTGTGGAGGCTAAAATCAAGTGATCAAATGAGAAATAAGAGAGAATTGAAAGTCTGTATACAAAAGTTGCTACAAGATAATAAGAGGAAAGAAAGTAATAGTGGTAGAGGAAGTTGTGCATGCCGTCAGTAACTAGACCAGCAGAAGCTCCACCAGATTTGATTTGATTCTAAACCAAAGGCGAAGTCTGATTACTTAGGAGATACACTGTTTGTGATGAGCGTATAAGTATTATTGATACAGGTGAAGTTAGATGGTGCAAAAAAGTTGCTAACTGAATTAGATGGTGCAAAATCCAAAAGTCTTAGCAGCTCCCAACAGTACAAAACAGTGGACGCTGAAACCATATTTACACTCTAGATAATTGGTAGATTAAATTCAATAAAAATGCAAGTTTTATAGTTTGCAAATAAGTACGAATTTCCGGTTGCATGTTAATTTGAATTTCCAAACCCATTTAGCTAGAGCTCATAGACCTTATGTATTAAGTTTTTGAAATAATAAGTATTGCATGTTTCACTGTTGCAAGTCTTCATATGCTAATAATGTAGGTAGGAAAGTGTTAAAGGCGTATATTCTGCTAATCATATATACGACATTAGTGCAGAATTATTTGTTTCCCTTTTAGTTTATTCTCTAGAGTATTCGCTGTAGTATTTTTGGCAATACATGTATATTTATTCTGATCATGTAATCCTTCAGAGTTATGTCAATGAATTCTTCTTTGCTCTCTCACATGGCATCAGAGCCTGTGTAGTAGGGTTTTCTCTTCTTCTTCTTCTTTTCATCTTAAAGAGATTGAATCGTGATTTAAGTAGTGCTGCAAAGGTTTCTAAGAAAACAAAAAGTAAAGAAGAAAAGAGTGGAGGTGAATCTCGTATGAGCCGTGAAGATTTTTTTTTTGGTTGGGCGTTTTCTGTATTGAGAAAGACAAATACTGGTCTTTCAGAGGTGCTTCCTATTCTTTTCTCCCTGTTTTATTCTAGATTGTTTGATTATTGTTTTCTTTGTGATGGCTAGTTAAAAGGATGATTCTTTACAGTCGATTAATGTGCGTTTGAATGGTTCCAACTATACGTATTGGGCATATGTTATGAAAAATTTCCTACTGGGTAAAGATGTGTGGGGATACGCTTCTGGTGACATTACTAAACCTGGTAATCCTAGTGCTACAAATTATAGTACTTTGATTGTCACTTGGAACCGTAACAATGCTAAGATAATCACTTGGATTAATAACTCTGTTGATTTGAATATCGGTATGCATTTGGCAAAATTCGAGACTCCTAAAGAAGTATGGGATTATTTAACAAAAATTGTTTTCACAATCTAATTTTGCCAAACGTTACCAATTGGAAAGTGATATTAGGGCTGCCAGACAGGGTGATAAGGATATTCAACAATTTTACTCTGTAATGACTAGTTATTGGGATCAATTAGCATTGACCGAACCTAATGACCTTCGAACTAATAATTCTTATATAAAATATAGAGAAGAACAACGTTTGGTTCAGTTTTTGATGGCACTTCGTAATGATTTTGAAGCTCTTAGAGGTTCTATTTTACATCGTTCACCACTGCCCTCTGTAGATTCAGTAGTTAGTGAACTGTTAGCTGAAGAACTACGTTTGAATTCTCAAGTTGGAAAAGGGATTCTCCCTGTACCTTCCGAAAGTGTTTTGGCTGTTTCCTCAAAACCCCATTTTGCTTCAAATGCTAGACCACCTTCCGTAACCGCTAACGATGAATGCAACTTTTGCAAGAAAAAGGGTCATTGGAAAAACCAATGTCCTTTGATTTTGAAGAAACAACAGCAAGGGTCTTCCTTCAGACCGCCACATACTGCAGCTGCTACTTCATCAAGAACCGAAGGCCAAGCAGCATCATCTCTTCTTGAGCAACTACAAAAGCTTCTTTCATCCCAACAGTCGCATGCCTTGACAACAATGACGTCTCCTTCTATAGGTTTGTCTACTTCTAACACATCAGGTATATCTCAATCCGTTTGGATTTTTGACTCCGGAGCCTCTCATCATATGACCAAAGATATTTCTTGTTTCACCTCTTTGTCTCCTCTTTCGTTCTCTCAAACTGTTAAAACCGCCGACGGTTCTAGTCTTTCTCGGCTGGTAGCGGTCTTGTTAGGACTCAAAATTTATCCCTTTCTGATGTTTATTGCATTCCCCAGTTAACTATGAGCTTGATTTCCGTTAGTCAATTATCTGATTCTGGCTATAATATCTACTTTACTCCAACTACGTGCTTTGTGCAGGATCCACAATCCAGGAAGCTGATTGGGATAGGCCTTAGAGAAGGGGGGTTGTATGTTTTGAAGAAGCTTCATCTACCTGATATAGCTGCCTCTACAATCGATTTATCATCTTTTCACTTGAATTCTAACTCAAGTAACTTCTTTTTATGGCATAATCGTTTAGGACATGTTTCTGGTTCTCGGCTTAGATATTTAGCATCAACTGGGCATCTTGGACAGTTGAAAGCTCATAATATTTCTGATTGCAGTGGTTGTAAACTTGCAAAATTTTCTTCGTTACCTTTTAATAAGAGCACTTCTGTTTCCACAGCCATATTTGATCTGGTCCATTCCGATATTTGGGGTCCTATTTCAATTCCTACTAAAGGTGGTTCTAGGTATTATGTTTGTTTTATTGATGATTACTCTCGTTACTGTTGGATTTTTCTTATGAAGCATCGATATGAATTTTTTGGTATTTATCAATCTTTCCGTAACATGGTGAAAACTCAATTCTCCACTGTCATAAAATGTTTTCGATGTGATTTAGCTGGTGAATACCGGAAGAATGGGTTTACTGAACTCCTATCCTCTGACGGGACGATTTATCAAACGTCTTGTACTGATACACCCGAACAAAACGGAGTGTCTGAACGTAAACATAGGCACCTTCTTGAAACTGCTCGCTCTCTGTTATTATCTGCTCATGTGCCTGGTCAATTTTGGGGAGAAGCCGTTCTGACTGCAAATTATGTTATTAATCGTATACCTACTGTGCTTACCGGGTGGTATATCTCCTTTTGAAAAATTGTACTCCAAAATACCCGATTACTCATCCTTAAAAGTCTTTGGTTGTGCTTGTTTTGCTTTAAAACCTCATCGTGAAATTACAACCAAGCTATCTTCTAAATCTGCTTTGTGTGTTTTTCTTGGATATGGTGATAGTCATAAGGGTTATCGTTGTTATGATACTAGTACTCAAAAATTATGTCTCTTGTCATGTAATATTTCTCGAGCATATTCCATTCTTTTCTATTCCTCCTAATTCTAATTGTGTTAGCAGATCCGAGTTGTTCCATATTGATCCTTTTGGTGACATAGAAAATCCTACTTCTGATCCTTTGCTAAATGTTCCTTCCTCTACTAGTTCTATTGATGCTTGCAGAACGAACATGCTCCGGAAGATAACACCCAGTCCCCTCTTCTTCTACGGTTGCGTCCTCGTCATCTTCACAGATTGGAGATCCCGGCCCTCCTCGTTATCCTTCTCGACAACGTAATCCTCCAAATAGGTTTGGTTATTCTCAAAGTGACTTTGGCCTTTCATGTTATTCGATCGCTTTCTTCTTTCCTCGCTTCTATTCATTCTTTATCCGAGCCAACTTCCTACAAGGAGGCTATTTGTGATCCATTGTGGCGGAAGGCTATGGAAGAAGAGATTTCAGCCTTGCTCGAATGGTACATGGATTTTGGTTTCTCCGCCTCCAGAAAGCATGTTGTAGGTTCTAGATGGGTTTATAAGATTAAAACGAAGTCGATGATGGTTACGTCGAGCGCTACAAAGCTCGCCTTTGTAGCGAAAGGTTTTTCCCAAGAATACGGAATTGACTATGATGAGACTTTTGCTCCCGTGGCAAAAATGACCTCCGTTCGTGCTCTTATTGCCGTAGCTTCTATACGGAAATGGAAGTTATTTCAAATGGATGTGAAGAATGCTTTTCTAAATGGAGATCTTTCCGAAGAAGTTTACATGGTTCCGCCTCCTGGTGTTCCACATAAACAAGGAGAAGTTTGTAAGCTTCAAAAGGCTTTATATGGACTCAAACAAGCACCCCGTGCATGGTTTGAGAAATTTTCTAGTGTTATCATTACTCTTGGTTTTCAATCTAGTGTGTATGATTCGGCGTTGTTTTTTCGTAATAGTTCTGCTGGTCGTATATTGTTGCTTATTTATGTCGATGATATGATCATTACAGGGTATGATTTGGTAGGTATCGATCATCTTAAACAACTATTGAGTAATCAGTTTGAAATGAAAGATTTGGGCCCTTTGCGATACTTTTTGGGTATCGAAGTTGCTTGTTCTCCGAAAGGTTATTTACTCTCACAATCCAAGTATGTTGCGGATATCCTACAGAAAGCTCGCATTTCAGATACTAGTGTTACTGAAACACCGCTCGAGATCAACGCAAGATATACGTCGTCGGACGGTAATCGTCTAGCTGATCCCACTCTATATCGTACGATTGTTGGAAGTCTTGTTTATCTCACTATTACTCGACCCGACATCGCATATGCCGTTCATATTGTTAGTCAATTTGTTTCTTCTCCTACTACTGCTCATTGGGCAGCAGTTATGCGCATATTGAGGTATCTTAGAGGAACTCAATATCAAAGTTTATTGTTTCCTTCTTGTTCGTCGTCGAGTTTCTCTCTTAAAGGTTTCTCGGATCTTTGGATGGGTCGGTGATCGAAGTGATCGAAAATCTACTATTGGTTACCGTATTTTTCTGGGTGATTCACTTATTTCTTGGAGAAGTAAGAAACAACTGTTCCTTCGCGGTCGTCAACGAAGCTAAATATCGTGCTATGGCCGATACTACCGAGAATAATTTGGCTACGCCGGTTAATTGGAGATATGGGTGTAGTTATATCGATCCTACACCTATCAATTGTGATAATACATCTGCCATTCATATTGCTCGCAACTCCGTGTTTCGCGAACGCACCAAGCACATTGAGGTTGATTGTCATTTCATTCGACATCATTATCTGCATGGCACAATATCTCTTCCGTTTGTGCCATCCACAATGCAGGTTGCAGATTTCTTTACAAAGTCACACTCTATTGCGCGCTTCCGTTTTCTTGTTGACAACCTCTCGATGATTAACGCTGTACCATCGTGAGTTTGAAAGGGGGTGTTAAAGGCGTATAGTCTGCTAATCATATATACGACATTACTGCAGAATTATTTGTTTCCCTTTTAGTTTATTCTCTAGAGTATTCGCTGTAGTATTTTTGGCAATACATGTATATTTATTCTGATCATGTAATCCTTCAGAGTTATGTCAATGAATTCTTCTTTGCTCTCTCACAGAAAGTTCATGGGTAGTATTTTGATTTTAATTAATCTTTTAACTTAGTAGAACAATAAGGCATCATCTGTCGGGTTTTAAACAATTTGATATTTTGATTACAAAGGAACGTATGATTATGGAGACTCAGTTTTGTCTATATTTAGCTCCATTCACTTTGGCTTTAAGCTTGATCAATTAGTTAAAAAATGCATAGTTTTCGGAATCGTGATGGGGCGGGCGAGGCAAAATCGAGTCACACCAAATCAAAAATCCTAAGCGACGGGGGGAGGCGAAGCCGAGCCACACCAAATCAAAAATGCATTTGGACAAGACGAGGCGAAGCCAACCTTCACTAAATCAAAAATGCATCGTAACAAGGCATGGCGATGAGGCATGCAGAGCTATATCACATCAAATGAATAATATGGTGAAAAGAAAAAGATGAGTTTACGAAATCAAACCGAGACAAGGCGAGGCGAAGCCGAGCTTTACCAAATCAAATCGGGACGGGGCGACGAGGCGAAGCCACTCCTAAATCAAAAAGGATCGCGAAGGGCGGGGGCGAAACCGTGCAACACCAAATCAAAAATGCATCGGGACGGGGCGAGGCGAGGCGAAGACAATACCGAGCTACACCTAATCAACAATGTATCGTGATGAGGCGGGGTGAAACCCCATGACACCTAATAAAAAATTTGGCTAAAAAACAAAAATGCCCGAAGGTAGCACGGGCACAAAATTTAGTTACTCATTAAAATATTAGCCTATTAGCGTATTGATGCAATTATAATTGTACTCATAATAGACTTTTACTTCGGGTGAAGTGAGAATGAGATCAAATCATATACACCAGGTCGCTAAGATGCTAGTCCATGGCTGAATGCTATAGCATGCTGACTGCACAATGAAATGTGCATGATTTTTTTTTATTTTTTGAAGCATAATCGTGCATGATTTGATAGCCACGCAATTAGTGTTAAGTCCAGTAATTTTTATTTATTA
This sequence comes from Papaver armeniacum, assembly GCA_023531295.1. Taxonomy (NCBI): domain Eukaryota; kingdom Viridiplantae; phylum Streptophyta; class Magnoliopsida; order Ranunculales; family Papaveraceae; genus Papaver; species Papaver armeniacum. The sequence goes on along the minus strand of JAJJWW010007815.1, from coordinate 110,352 downwards.
TTATTTTTTTTTTCTTCCGGATAATGGATACACGTCCAAAAGATGTGATTATCGTACTTTACTACATAGTTGTACTCAGTGTGCTCTTTAAATACAAATGGGAATTTCGGTTCAGTTACATTAATATTCGTCCAAAAGAAGAATGATTTTGAGTTTATATTTCCTATACCTTTTATCACCCCAGATGTTGGAGGAAACTATATATATATATCATCTTCCATCTATTTATAAAACAATTTTTGGATTATCTGTAGAAAGAAAAGATCGGGGTATTTTTTTTTTTTTTTTTTGAAGCATATATATTTTACTAGATGACCGCTGCCACGGTGGGAAGGCCGACCGAAGAAAAATGGAAACACTCCTGTAATTGGACTGTAAAAGAAAATTTATGGCTAAAGTGAAAATATCATTTTTCTTGAAACGGATAGAGTACATCGTTTTATTAGTTGCAAAAGAAAATTAGTTGATGCATAAAACCAAAATACGGTTACATAAAGTATTATGTATCCTTTTGTGGTAGTTTGCACAATTGATCTCCATTTTATTTTCAAAATTGTGCCTAAAATGATAAATATTTTTCTAAATTTTTCGTAAAAACTCTAAATTTAATATGGTTGTTTATACTCATTGCGTAGATTTTTTTAAAACCTTTCCAATGAGATAAAATTTGTAAAATTCCAAGGCACGGATTTTTAGATATGTTATATTAAAGTTTGATTGTCAATTATACCCCTAAAGAAATAGGATACATAAGGATTTATAATAAAATTTGGCTCTTATATCTAGTTGCCCTTCTTTTTTGGTTTATTTACAAAAATATCTAATATCTTACTGCCCTTCCTCTTTGCTTTATTTACGAAAATGTCTAATACGTTAGTGCTCTTCCTCTTGGGTTTATTTACGAAAATATCTAAATGAAAAAAAGAAAATTTTGATTTAGAGGGGCAATGTCGTCCTTTCATTGTTGAACCAAATCCAATCTTTTGTGTCTAATTGGAAAAAATTGTCACGCTTCATATTGACACAAAGTCACCATATATAGAGTCCTCCCTCGCTTCGCTCGGTCGGCCTAATTAAAGAATTTAAATTACAACTTGTCGTGGGTATGTGGTACCCACAGAGTCTTGGAATAAAATGTGACTGATAAAGGATGGGATTGCCTGGTCCCATATTTTGGTCGAATAATTTCCTGCTTGGCTTCCATCCGCCGCATGGTTTGCCAATCCGTCTGCCGCTTGATTTCCTTCCCTGTAGTTGTGTTGTATAACGACCTGTGGGATTTGCCTTAGTCTCCTTTGTATTTCTTCAATCATTTCTGCTATGTACCAAGGTGGCGAGGCGGTTGATGTGATGAACCGTAGTAGGTTATCCGAGTCTGTTTCAAAAAGGATTCTAGGCCATTGTCTCTGTGATGCAGTTCTTGAAGCCAATAGTAAGGCCCATGTTTCTGCAGTTAGTGCTGTCGTAATTCCTAGAGGTTGAGCCATAGCTATTAAAATTCGTGCATCCGAGTCTCTACAGACGAATCCGGCTCCTGCAAATCCCGGGTGGCCTCTAGCTGCTCCATCCGTGTTAATCTTAATCCAGTTGATATTAGGAGTGTACCAACCTACCGCTATTGTTGTTATTCTTTTATCTGTTATCGGGTGGTTAAAAGCTGGTGTATCTCCTGGAATGGTCGGTGGTGACGCGTGTAGTGCCCAAAAGTATTCTTGTTGTAGTTTTTGTGCCCAAGTTACGATCTCTTCTGAAGTTGTATGTTTTTGTTGGTAAATTAGATCATTTCTGGATAGCCATAGGGTCCAGAATAGGAAACAGAATGAGGAGATTATAAAAGATGATGTTGGATTATTTAGGATTTCTGATATGGTTGTTTGTGGATTTAAGATGAAAGCTGGGGTAGGGTTGGTGTTTGGTGCGTTTGAAATTTGATTGAATAAGATGTTCCAGGATGAAGCCGCCGTTGGACAATGAATTAAAAGGTGGGATGCTAATTCCGAATTGGTATTGCATCTCGGGCATATGTTTGAATTGGTCAAGTGGATTCGATGCAAGAGAGAGAAGGTCGGTAGTCCTTCATTGATGGCTTTCCACAAGAAAAGCCGAATTTTTGGTGGACATGGTAAGGTCCATAAGAATTTGGTAGGCGGTAGAGGTGTGTGGGTTGGTTGACCATGGGTTAGGCATCTGTATCCTGAAGATGTGGTGTAATTTCCAGTTTTAGAGTGTGGCTAGATAATTTTATCTGGGATATTGTTTTGGGGAAGGTGGATGTTGATGATTTTCTGAATAGTTGGGTTGGGAAAGGTGTTCAATTTTTCATGGTTCCAGGAGTGGGATATTGGGTCTATGATATCTGCTACCATTTGGATTGGGTAGCATTGTGTTGGATCTATATTGGGATGGTGTGGTATCCAATTAGCTTCTATCGGAGATGATATACCATTTCCAATACGATGGAAAATTAAATTTTGCATGGTAGGGATAATCGATGCGAGTTGTCTCCATCGGGGTATGTTCTCTGGCATTGTTGTTACTTGGTTTAACTACGGAGATAACAAATGTAATGGTCTCTCTGTTGATTTTTAGGTATACAGGTGTATTGATTTTAAGTTAATAAAAATTGACACACATGTTTTAACCAAAATCTACCACTACAAAAACCAAAATACAACTTTAGACTTAGAGATTTTTTTGCGCTAGCAAACATATAGTACAAATTTTGCGCTCAAGTATCAATGAGAGATTCTCCAAATTTTACTGGCAAAACATACATTGATGGTTAGTGGAAAAATACAAAATTTTGTATTCTCACTGAAAACAGTCAAGATAGCCAAATGTGTGTCTAGAGGTGTAAATTGGGTTGTGCCAAAGACGAGCACAAAATTTTCAAAGACAAAGACGCTAAAATTTGAGCACAGCCTTGGCCCAAAGACGTGACTTAGCCCAAAGACGGTACATCACGTTTGTTAAATGGGACGTGCTGGGTTTGACTAATTGGCACAGTAGCACAGCACAGACACATCACAGATAAGCACGTGGCCCAGCCCATCCCAGCACGTTAAGAGAGCACGTCATAACATGTACAAATACACCATATAACAAGGCATAATACATCACATTTTTTGTATATTTCACAAAAGAGTCACAATTTTAGCTAGTTTTTAACATTTTATGTTGGCTTATTTATAACAACACATACAATACCTTAATATTTAAAAAATATATTTCAATATCATTGTTATAATGTCGTCACCTATATTTAACTAGAACATTAATTTACATGACAATAATCCAATTTTATATTTGATGGGTTATTTTTTTTATTGAATAAATTTGTTAATTTTACTTGAAATAATTTCAAATGATATGTTGTCTAATTAAATTCTTGTGATAATGGCCGATTTAATGTATACATTAAGTGATTTCAAATTTTTTATAACACGTGTGCCAACACTCACAGCACGGCACGTTTATTCGTGTCTTTGTGCCGTGGCCGTCTTTGTGCCTAGCTTTTGACTAGTAAAGCACAGCACGGCACAACACGTTTAAATCGTTGGCACAGCACAGCACGGCACATGACACGTGAAGCACGCGACTTCGTGTGCCGGGCTGTGCCGGGTCGGCACGTTTTACACCTCTATGTGTGTCTATGGGGCAGCTAGAGGTGTATCAATAATGACTAATACCTAAGATAGATTAATGTCATAGGCGGCTAGGGGCCGTTGGGTAATGTTGCCACCAGAAGCTTTTTGGCACTTGGGATCCTATGAATGAAGACATGATTTCTATGGACTCCATTGAATTTCATTCAGAAGAGGAACCTTGTAGAGATCTATCGATTCTTATCAAAGGTTCCTCTCCAATCACATAGCATTTTCATTCACTTCTGCACTCCTTCTCACACCGGCAAAATCCCCACCGACAAAAGCCCCAAAATTCTACAGAGAATCTTCGATAACTTCAAATCTTCGACTCTATTTTTTTTTCGATCGGTAAGATAGATATTTTGGGTTAAAATAGGTAAGAAGATATGGACCATTTCGTTATTTATTGAACATAAAGGAGTTTTTATGTCAAATAAATGAGCAAAATTAAACTAACATTGTTGACTGTCGTGTGCGTATTTTGTCTTGATATGTCGATTAGCTCCTATGGCTATAATCTATCCATTTTCAAATTCTTTTTCTTATTTTTAACTTACATCGGATGCATCCAGCCATCCTCGCTATTTTTAAGTTTAAGTCGGGATGAATCCAGTTTCATCCTTGCTATTTTTTTTGTGTCCATTTCACCCATAATAATTTTTACTCGTCCATTTGAACCACGTTTTTAATTTTTTTGGACAAATGACCCAGTTTCTATTTTTAATGTGGGAATATTTTTTTTCGAAGAAAAGGTTATATTAAAAAAACATTACATAAGCAAAGGGAGTTACACATTCATGAGTCTCCCAATTACTCCAAATAAGACTAGGAGTTACATACTTAAACGTATCCGAGTCACAAGACCAAACAACTACAAGTTGTTTAACAAGGTCAATAATCTCAGTCGCTTCCTCTTTTCTAGCAGTTCCAAAGACTCTTCCATTTCGTTCTTTCCACAATCTCCAACAAATTGCATAGTGAGTAATCCGCCAAACTGAACTACCTCTCCCCCGCAAAACATTTGTCGTCCAAGCTTCAAACAAATCAAAAAGTGTTCCCGGAATTAGCCAAGAAATCCGAAAAGCTTTAATGAAGTAATTCCATACCTCAAAAGAATAAGAACAATGCAAAAACATATGATCCGTTGTTTCTCTTTCGGTATTGCAGAAAACACACAAATCACTTTCTATATCCACTCCTCTATGCCTTAACATGTCTCTAGTTGGAAGAGAATTATGAAAGGAAGCCCAAATTATAAAACTCGACCTTATTAGGGATATTGCTTTTCCAAAGGTGCTTCGCGAAAATGCAAGAATCATACTTGTCCAGCTAGAGTTTCGTAACACTTAGCCGTAGTAAAATTCTCCATTATAGACATCTCATCTTCATTTTCCACAAGGCTAGGAATACGAACATCACGTCAAGTAAATACCATTCAAGCTGCTCATTAGCATTCAAAGCTCTCTTGAAAACGCATTGCCAACCATTACTTCCAATCATCTCAAATACGCTTGCATCTTTAACTTTCACTACCTTAAACACCTCTCGAAAAATATCTTGCAAGCAACCTCCATCAAGCCATTTGTCCTTCCAAAATCTAATACCGTTACCATCTTTAACTCAAACCGAACCATACTTTGAATCATAGGTACCATGTTCACCACATTCTTCCACAAACTCCCGCATTGAGAAGTAGAATCAACATCGGGCATTAGCAATCTCCCGTTTCGCTTAAACTTCTCTTGCACTATCTTCTTCCAAAGACTGTTATTACTTTTCGAGTACCTCCATATCCACTTAACCAACAAAGCCCGATTGATAGTCCTCAAATTCCTCACTCCCAAACCGCCGTTAGCCTTAGGCATACAAATCTTTGTCCAACCAACCCAAACTAACTTCCTTCGTCCTTCCGTAGCTCCCCATAAGAAGTTACGCATGATTTTAACCATTCGTTTTTCCACACTAACCGCAGATGAAAAAGAGACAAATAATATATTGGTAAACTAGCAAGACAACTCGAATAAGAACGAGTCTACTCGCTCTATTCAATTTCTTCTTCTTCCATGTTGCCAATTTTTGCTCCATTCTAACCAAAACATACTCCCATACTGAGGTGCTACGCCAATGTGCTCCGATTGGCATACCAAGATAAGTAAAAGGAAGTTTCTCAGCCTTGCAACCCAGTTCCCTGGTAAGAACATCAATAACATTATCCGCACCCACACTAATCATAGTAGATTTCTCCAAATTTAACTTCAAACCAGTTAGAGTTTCAAAGACCGACAAGATAATTAGAAGTCTCCTAACTTCTTCCACACTTGCATCAATGAAAATCAGCGTATCATTCGCAAATTGAAGGTGCGAAATAATAGTTCCATGGTCCACCACACGAAAGCCCAAAGTTGACCTCTTTCCACCGCATCATTGATCGGTTTAGATAAAACTTCCACCACCAATAAAAACAAGTAAGGGGACAATGAATCTCCTTGTCTTAGACCTTTAGTGGGTTTGAATTTCTCCGTCGAACTACCATTCACCAACACCGACAAATGCGAGGAAGAAACACACCAACTAATCCAGAAATCCATTTGTCACCAAAATCATGCTTCTTTAAGATTGTAAATAGAGATTGCCAATTAACGTTGTCAAAAGCTTTCTCCATGTCAATCTTGCAAAGAATACCGGGCTTCTTAGCTTTCAATCTACTATCCACACATTCATTAGCAATAAGCACTCCGTCAAGAATTTGTTTGTCATGAATAAAAGCTCCTTGGAAATCAGAAATAATGTCAGGCATCACCTTCTTCAATCTAGCTGCAAGCAACTTAGATAAAATTTTATACACACTACCAATAAGACTTAACGGTCTAAAATCTTTTGGTGTACAAGAGTCTTCTTTCTTCGGAATTAAGGTGATGAAAGAACAGTTAAACCTCCAATCGATAGACCCGTATCTATGAAAATCCTTGATGAGGTTCATTAAATCTTCCTTCAAAACATCCCAAGAACTCTTGAAAAATTCAGTCGTAAAACCATCTGGTCCAGGCGCTTTATTGCATCCCATCTTCTTGATAACTCCCCAAACTTCCTCCTCTGAGAATTCTCTTTCAAGCCAAGATTTGTCCACCGCTTTGATTTTTGGGAAATACAGATTTTCCATACCAGAATTCAGCTCATACTGTTGAGAGAACAAATTTATATAAAAGTTCCTTATTTCTTCCTTTATGACGTTTTGATCAAAGCAATCAATCCCTCCTACTTGAAGCTTGTCTATCGTATTTCGCTTCCTCCTTGCGCTAGCAATACAATGAAAGTATTTAGTGTTCGAGTCCCCCCATCTAAAATCATTTTGTTTCGCCCGCAATTGCCATTTACGTGCCTCCATAGCTTCAATATTTCGCAACTGTAGCTTACATTGAGTTCTTTCTTCTAGTTGATGATGTTGTAAAGCCCCATCTTCGTCTTGTATATTCAACTCATGAATCCTACCAGTGAGTGTCTTCTTGTCTCTAGCAATTGAACCAAATTCTTGGAGTCTCCACGGTTTGATCATATGCTTCAAGTTTTGCAGTTTGAGAAAGAAAGTAGTACTCGCACTACCTTGGAACGACATGACTTCCCACCACTGCTGCACCTTCTTCACGAAGTCCGGGTGCTCAACCCACACCCCGTCAACCTTGAAATAAGGCTTAGAAGGCATAGAGTGTTCAGTAATGACTAAAATAGGATTGTGGTCCGATATCGTTCTAGTCAGAACAATTTGAATAGCATTAGGAAAAGCTTCCTCAAAGTCATGACTAAAAAGAAATCTATCTAACCGACAAAGAAGAGGGTCAGAATGATTATTAGACCACGTATATGACCCCCCTACCAACGGTTGATCTATCATGTCTTGTTCCAAAATAAAATTGTTTAGAAAAGCATTGTTTCTGCTATCTCCATCGCCCCTATTTCTCTCTGCACTTGACCTTACAGCATTCATATCTCCCGCAATGCACCAAGGTCCATTCCACCAACCTTTCACTTCAACCATATCTTCCCAAAATTGCTCCCTGTAGTTGTAGTCACAAGGACAGTATAGATTCGTCAGTGCCCACTGAAACCCATTAACCCATTAATCCTATTTTAATGTGGGAATATACCACATTGAAGCTTAAGAGAAATGGAGTTTATTCCTACGTTAATAAATCTTCTCTTTTGATCAAAAAAAAAAGTTTATTCCTACGTTACTATGTAAATAGTCATGAACTTGGAGTCGGAGGAACAGCTTGAAACAATGCGCCCTCTCGTATGTCGAGAACTCGGAGTCAGAGGGACTTGCTTGAAAAATCTTGAGCACTGATTCATTTGGTTAGTAATCTCACATGTTATCCCTGGTGTGGAAGTATGACCGATAAACATAGGTGTTTGAGGCAAAGCTACTACTACATAGGCGACAAGTTGAGGTTTTATGTCAAACTTCGTGTCTACAGAGCTTAGATGTGAAAATCAAAAGCTCTGGTCAAATCCAGTTGCTTGTAAAAGAGCAAATAGATATGTAGTTTTTTGATTCTTGATTCAAAGTCTAGGTGGACCGGTGAAGCATTTTTTATTCTTGATTCAAAGTCTGGGTGAACCGGTGAAGGATGTATACTAGTTCTGGTAATGATTTGCAATAAAATTTTGGTTCCGCGTGAAACCATGGAATTTGGGGGTCTTGTTAACTTGTATACCCGTATACATGTTAAGGTTCATTAAAACAACAAATTTTTGCATTGGAAACCAGATTTGTTTGTTTTATTACATTGAAAACAACAATTCTTTGCATTGGGAACAAAATTTGTTGTTTTTAGTGCAAGAAAAATCAATTTCTAGTAGAATAAGACAAAAAAACACAATTTCCAAACAAATAAAATAATTCTTTATTAAACCTTAACATGTATACGGGTATACAAGTTAACAAATCACTTTAACATTTTCAATGGGAACCGGGCAAAGAGAGCCCAGATGCTTCTCTCTTTTTCACTAGAAAATTTCGGAAAATGCTAAAGTCAGGACAAAATTAAAGGAAAAACAGATCGTCCAGATATGGGACAAGAAGAAAGAAAAAGAGGAAATGATGCCGCATCCATATGGATGGCCATTTGCTCCACCCAAACCCATCCGTACCCGCACCGTTTGGGTAGGGTTTCACTCGTACGAATAGAAATGGGGTTGTGTATGGGTAATACCCGAAACCTAAGCTGCGAGATGGGATGGAGACGGGATTCAAGGTCCCCACCCGATACCCGCTCCGTAGATTTCATATTATAAGGGTTTAGATTTTTTATGCAAGAATTTGTATCGAACTTTTATACTTCTACCAGTTAGTCATGTCTTTCATTTATTATATCCTTGATCGTTCTTGTATATTCATCACTTTCGCTTGTTTGTGTGATCAGACACATTCTCTAAAAGTTAAAATAGTGAAAATGATACATATAATGATGATTAATATGGACGAAAATAGAATGAGAAAGGAAAAAGTAAAAAAACTAATAAGTCGATTAAAAATTCTTTTGTTCACTTTAAAATGAATTTTTGAATTTAAAATTTTAGAATACATTATTCTTATGTTATTATTTTTGTTTGATTCATAAATAAGTTTTCATTATAAATAAATTTATGTATTAACACTTTGTTACGAGTAAACCCCATACCGGTATTCCACATACCCGTACCGCCTCAATTCATGTGAGTAATGGGGCGGGTATGGATCTTTTTTAACGAACGCGGCAGTGATTGGGATTGGCATACCCGCCCCATAGCCATCCCTAAGCATCCATCCATGGGTGCACACCAAAACATCCCCCGGTAATCTATTGTGGGGAAGGGGAAGGGCGCCCCCTCCTATCCCACATCTGGACCAACCCTTTTGTCCCGACTCTAACAGCCATCGAAAATTTCTCGATGAGACTTGACATTTAATGCAACAATAATGAGCACTAAATACCTACCCGGTGGCATAAGGATTCCTTTGGAGAAAGTATTTTTTAAAGATAGGAAGAAAATCTTCCTAAGTACAGATGAGAATTTGTGGAATCCATGAAAACATGATTGCTAAAGGGAATACCAGCCATAAGGGTTTTATCAATGTGAAAATTGTTGATGTTTTTTCTCCGATGAGTTTTAGCATGAAAGAAGTATTTGATAGCTGTAGCAAATAATCCATGAAGTATACGTGGCATGATCTCAAACCACGACCCACCAAAGACAGAGCCGAGTAAAGCACCGAATCATCCTCTATGACATGGGCACAAGAAAAGAGACATCTACCAAGCACATGTAGGGGAACACGTGTAAAGTGGAAACTCGGATGTGATGGAGAGATGTTATCGGGAATCGAGGCATTAAATACACTGACAAGGCAGGTGCGAAGGGCATAGGAATCTAGTCAAAGGGGGGCCCAGAATCTAAGGATAAGCCGATCCGAATCGGGACTAATGGCGACATCGGGTTAAAGAATATTAGACCACCAATATATCGGGAAGTATGCTCATCATGGTGGAGCGAGGTCAAGCGATAAGTATCGGCGAAGACAGTACAAATAATCCGACATGACCATCAAAGTAGATAGAACGTGGCTTACACTGTAACTTCATTGTATGAGCATATTAGCCTATAAATACATACCTATTGTAGTGAAAAGAGGCAAGTAATTTGTAAGCAAGTGAAAGGAGAGCATTTATCCTTGTAAACTTGTGTGAAGTAATAAGATCATCCTTTCACCCCCGTGGACTAGGTAATCATGCTGAACCACGCATATCTTGTGCTCTTATGAATCTGATACTTGCTTACATTACTACCATTTCATATTGATTGTTGGATGTAGTTGTATAACTTTTTACACCTACAGATACCCCTCCCACTTCACGCTTGTCGTGGTAAGCTACTACTTCCTCCGTCCCTAATATATAGGCGGAGAAGATGAAATCTCTTAGAATATGAAAATGCATGGTTTTCATAAATTTTCATGTTTTTTCTTGTCTATACCCCTTGGAATTAGAATTCCGCCTATCTAGTGGGACTATGAAAATCCAATATTCCGCCTATATAATAGGGACGGAGGGAGTAATACCTACCGGGACTGTGACGTTCTGGATTAAAATCTACTCACAAACCTAATGGAGGTTTTTATTCTTTACTATTGTCGGAGATATTTGCACACCGGAGCTTTCACAGAATTTGAACTTATAGCTAAGATAATACGTAGTTGCTCCAAGCCTCCATCAAACACCTCAATAAATCAGCGAGGAAAAGCATGCCAATTATTTTATCCCTGTTGTAGGAACACTATTGGTGGTGTGGTAGACCACCCCCATGTGCCACTATGCATGGGCATCTTCCACTACAAGAAAATGGCTCTATTGCCTCACCACTGTTGTACTACGTGTGGCAATATAGGTCTAATTGCCACAAGTAAGCATGGGTGTAGCAACAAGTAGTTGTATAGCCACAGGTTGCATATGGTGTGGGAAAAGATCATTTTCTTGCTACAAGCATCTTGTCGTGGTGTTGCAAAAAAGTAAAATTTGTTACTTAAATTTTGATAATATCGAAGATTCTTAAAACTGCCTAAAACAGAAAATTTTGACCAAACTTGAAATTTCTGAATATTAAATGGCTTTTATTTCTTTTATTATTATTGGATATTATACTCACCGTCTCCACTGTACCATCTTCTACCTTTCCTCTCTTCTTCACCTGCAACCCCCTTCAACTGCCCCACTCCAATCCTAAATCTAACAATCACCACCACTACCGATAACCGCTAAATATGCCGGAAGTTATTAACCAAGTGAATATCCTAACATGCTTGGTGGAAAAATCAGATCCAAAAGATTCTATCAGAAGATTACATGAAATCTCCTAATATACTTCATGAGTTATATTTATATAATATAAAAATCACTTGGGTATTTGCGTGATCTTTTTCATTTGGTGAATTAGTGCTACAGACAAAGAATGGTATATACTTCCGATGGTGTTTCTCATACTATCTTGTTTGTGGGTCTTTCTTATTCTTTAGGTTCTATCCGTAAATGGAAATTGTGGGCTAATGAACATCGTCGTACTCATGCTCAACAACTCCAAGATCTCATGGAGTAAGTGTAAGATCTAGTTTTCTATTAAAAATCTTCATTCTAACATACTTGTCTGCGTTTGTTGTAGGTTAAAGCCTAAAAGAATTTCAGATGTAATCAAGGAGAATAATCAAAGAACAACCGTCTTAATTTTTAGATTAGATTTTCGTATAAAAAAATTTGTGATTAGCGATCTCGATTTTTTTTTCAAAGCATCTCGATTAGCGATTCCAATGTACCGTATTATCATTGTAATTACTGTAGCAAATCAAGATGTATAATTTTTTTTTTTTATTGTCATTGTAAAATAGTATCACAAATGAAATCATTGTAAGATACGAAATTTTCAGTGAATAAAAATTTTCTGGGTGTCTATGTTTCTTCGTTGATCATCTTTCCGTTTTTTTTTAAATACCAATGAATACTCATTTAAGAAAAGAAACAAAACTGAATATAAAAAAGCTCGATATATTTTCAATTAAAAGAAATAAAAAAATAAAATAATGAAATATATATATATATATATATATATAAAAATTCCAAATATAAATAAGAAATATACCTTTTTGCATCATGCTATTGCGTCACCATTTGGTGTGGCAAAAAAATCAGCTTTTGCCACATTACACCAATAGGGTGGCAATAACTTATTGCCACTGGGGTTTTTGCCACAGGTGTGGCAAACGATTTTAATGTGGCAAAAGGCTTTTGCTACACCAATTAGGGGTTCTTCCCTCACAATTAACATGTTGCAATACACCCGTTTTCTTGTAGTGTTCTCTCCAAGCTAGACACATGTAGCATTTCCTCTAACTCAATTCACACATGTAACTCTTTCTCTTCTCCTTGCCAACAAGTGTGCTAACACAAGCTCTCCTTGTCTTGTATTTAAAGAGTAAATACTAATGAGAAAACATACCTGATTTCTCTTCCTCTCTTTCATGCTTTGTCTCCTTTATGTTTTGTCTCTTAGTTTGTCTACCACTCTAAACACGTTATCAGCGCTTTGCCTAACCATTTGAGTTTCAAACCTTCAAACACAAAACAAAAGAAAATTGTTGGCTTCATTCTCAAAATCAAGTAGTAGAATTTTTCCAAAAGAAGGTATAACTCAACCATTCTTTCCATTATGATGTACCTATTTACTCTTGTTGAAAGTGATATATTTGTCTCATCTATCACATGACATGATAATATTAGCTCATACTCTTTAGTTTAACTACACCAAAAGTTAAAAGAAATAATCCATTTGATTTTTACTAGTTGATTTTCAACTTGATAGTGATAGCTTATTTGTTTCTTTATGATCACATGCTTGTCTTCTAACATGAAAGTGACATTTTTATCTATAGTTTAATTAATTAAAATCATGTGATACACAAAAGTGTAGTTTGCTTTACTTTTCAAAAAAAAAAACCTCACTAATTTTGTTTCAAACTCCCCATGTGATGTTGTACTTCATGTTTCATTTTTTTTAATAAAATAAATAAATAAATACACGTATGAATATCACCTTTGAAGAATATCATTTCATTCTACTTGTTAGAAAATATATTATACCCATGATGCATATATATATGTATGTTAATAATTTTTCTTTTAAGCCATGAACATTCTAGTATTTTATTTTTGTCAAATATTTATCATATATGTATGCATACATGATGTTATCCCCACCAAATGTTATAATTTACCATACATATTTTTTTAGTATGTTAAACTATTTTATTTAAACCTTCCTAAAAATAATTTAAATTTTTGACATATACTTTATATTTAGTATTATATCTCACTACACCATATCAGCTAATTTGCAACGTTTTCATTTTTGGATGTGCAACGTATATAGCTGTTGCTTACTGTGCAACGAAAATATCCGTTGCAAACCATAATATACGTTGCTTTAATTGCGATTAATTCTGCAATAATTAAGCAACGTATATTAACATTTATAAAACATTGCAAATCATGCCACTAAGTTAATTACCAGTTATCTAAGGGTTTTTAGGTAGGTTTCTATATTTGGTTAAATAATATTTGATTTAATTCTATTTAAAAAAAAAAAAAAAAACTATGGAATTGTTTCCCTCAAATTTTTCACCTAAAAAATCACATCCCTTCTAATATTACATCAATAATTTCTTTCCCCCCAAAACAAAAATGAAGAATTATTTTCCCTCTAAATTTTCCCTCCCAAGTTTCTCATCTAAATAACATTTCCCTCACATTTTCAAAAAAAAAAAAACATTTCCCTCTTTAATTTTCATTCCCCCCCATTTGACTGAATTTCCACCCAGATTAATAATTGAAGTGAGTATTTAATTAATCCCGTGTCTTCTCTCGTTGTCCAACACGTGTCTTTTAACTCTCTCACCTTATAACACCACTCGTACGTAGGGTCTCTTCTTTTACTCAAAGTGAAAAAAACCCTTCTCGAAAAAAAAACTCGTCTCTCTCTTGCACAGAAAGCAAAAGAAACCCTCCTATCTCTCACTAATTCACTAATATGTAGACCAAACTACAACTATTTCCCACAGAATTTGTGAACTTTGAATCAAAATCTTATCTAGCTTGTTAATCTTTGAATCAAAACCTCGAAAAATAACCCTAATTGAGATTTTATAACCCTACAAATTTGATTTTGTTCGTGAAATCGAAGAAAACCCTAGTTCAGTGATAGTTAATTGTATTCAAATCTAGAAGCAAACAGTTGCGGTACAATCTCTCACTCTCACTCAGTTTGATGTTATTTTTTTTGATGATTTTTTTTTTGACCTAAAAATTGTTTTTTGTTTACGCTTTCTAATTGAAGCAGCAGTCGAGTTTATGAACTAGAAGAAGACGTACTGCTACAATTAAGGTATATTTTCACAAACCCTAACTCTATTTCTCTTCTGTGTTGTTTTGATTCAATTTTTGTTCTTATTTGGGGTTTTTTCTTTTTTGGTTTAAAGCTAAGGGTTTCAGTTTGGATATTTCACTCATTTTAAATCATGGGTTTTCAGTCAATCATGAAATTAGGGTCTTCATAGTGGTTTATGAGTGATACTAACTCTATTGGTGGAGATGATGTATTTTGATTGTAAAGTGGTATGTTAGCTTGTTAGGTATATGTGGTAAAATAGTGATAGTATTCATCTGAAAGGGAAATGCTGAGATAGCTATGCAGTTGACTTGTATAATGATTTTGTCTTACATGCTAGATAGCTTTGATGTGAGAAATGCCAAGTTTTATAGTAAAATCCTTAGTGGAAAAGGAACAGATGCATTGTCAGTTATTGTTTGCTCTATTATAAATGCTTTATTGGGGCAGTAATAGTCCTCATGGGTTGATCGGTGGCCATAGACGGGAAATTTTATTTCCATTTTCCTTGTTCAAATGTTTTTTGTCTTTTGCCATAACTGGCTTCACAATTTTTCTTTTTTCTTTATTAGACTATTGTGGACAATTTGGACGCATTGAAGTGGGTTTAGTGTCTTTTAAATTTCTAATCAAATAGGCACCAAGTACCATGCTCACCTTAGGAGTTCTTGAAAGGCATGTAAAAGCTTCTCTGTCCATTTCCATTGGCCTACATCAGAGACTTGCTTTCCCCATCATGCATGAAGTAGTAATTGCACACCATGTTTATGATCTGATAATCTACATCTTCAGTGTTCGGTCTTTATCATTTGTTGTTCAGCTGCTGCGCAAGTGTTGAGCATTTACTTCTCTGTTTTCTTCACAAACTCCAATTCATATCCCAATGGGTTCTTACAAACAACTGTTGATATTGTCGTGGAAATGCCGAACGTATTTCCGTAGAATTCCGCTGACTATAGGCTGTTAGAGGCCGCATTTCTTAAGTGTGTTGAGCATGCAAACACTTTTACTTTAGATGAATACTAAGAAAGGATCGACTATGTTCTCGTTAGCATGTCTTCATATTGCTTAGTTTCTGTAAAATTCCACTGGGCTGTGTTCATCGTGTGTTTGCTTAAGTTTCAGGTTAGAATATCGAAAAGGAAGGCTATGCAGGGAAAGACGGATACTACACTTGTCTTGACTGACTTGTGAGCTGACCTGTTGCGGGATAGAAGTTGTTGCCTGGTTTTCTGGTACAATTTTTTGGGATAATGTTACTTCAGATGTTTTGCTTACACATATATTTTGTATTACATACTTTCACCACAGACCTATATGTGTACTGCACATGTTAAGAAGTTTGTACATAGTTGTATGGTTATCAAATACATCGTTACATTTTCACTGAATTCCGAATGGTTTGATGACTTCTCAGTTTTTTAGTTGGGGATAATCATGTGGTAGCTGAATTATTAAGTTTTGGATTAATTGGTCTTCCAGATTTGTTGTATGTCCAGTATTATTTAAGAAACTGTAAAGGTTTCTTGTGTCTAACTTGTAGTTGGTCTTGAGCACTCATTATTTTGTTGTTTTTTTATGCAGAGCGTGTAGAATACGATTGGGGTAGAATTGAAAAGGCCAGGTAATCGGTTTAGTGAAATGGACATGTATCCCTGTCAATGATTATATGCCATGGTGTTTGATAATTTGCTATATGCTGTTTTTTTTTGGTAAAGATGATATGTTTCTGGAATCAAATGGAAAGTAGTGAAGATATTATTGCTCCATGTTAGTTAAAATATTCTCTCAAGTTATTGATCCCATGCCATGAAGTTAAACTTCTATTGTGAGAGAATGTATGCCATAATATGCCATAAGCTAGAGTTTTCTGTTTTTGGTGCCATCTAGTTTGTGTAGTCACAGTTTTCTTTTGTTTTCTTGTCATTATTTATAATCTAGTTTGTGTTGACGGTTGTAGAATGACTGAACTGTGTGAGAAAGGATGGATGACTATTGAAGATAGGTGTAGTCCATCTTATAGAGAAGGGGTGGCTAAGTTTATTGATTTTGCATACAAGAACAGAATTAGAAACTCGCAGTTCTGTTCCTGTCCTTGTCGTCGTTGTCGTAATAGGAAATCCATGACTTTTGCACTGGTCAGGCATGATATACTATCATATAGCATGCTTAATTCATATGTAGTTTGGTCTCTACACGGAGAGAAGTCGACACCGAGATCAGCATCAGCATCAGCGTCAGCGTCATATGTGAGTCAGGACAATGCAACAGATACAGTTGAAGAAGAAACAATAGTGGAGGAAGTCGTTAAAGAGAGTCGTCGAGATGATAGGTGTGTGTACCCTGTGTAAATTATAGCGGGCAAGGGCCAGACCACTTGTTCAAGTTGCCATCCCAAGCTGTCAGTCTAGACTGCAGTCCATTTTGGTCAATATCTCATGTGCGAACTTATCTCTAAACCCTATGGAAGATTCGAGAAGTTGGATAAGTAACGTGAGCACATATATAGAAACAGATCTTTATCTAAAGATTCCTTTGGCTATAAAAGGATAACAAAAATCCTAGGAAAGGTATGCCTCCAAACCCTAAAAACTCCTGTAGAAAACTCTATGCTAACTTGAGCGTCGTAGAGTTTTCTTTTGCAGTACCCACATTCTTGGAGGAGGAGATCAATCAGCTTCATCATTATTTATCATCGAGATTGTTTGCGGTGAAGATGGATCAATTTTTGCCCAAACATCTTTGGCGCCGACTAAGGGGAACTTGTCCTCCCACCATCAAAAATTCTGTCTTTGGTGATCTTTATGGATCCATTACTAACGAAGAAACGAAGGACCTGCTCGCCTTGTTTCTGTTTCTTCTCCTCCCCACGACCATTCTGTTTCACGAAAATCGTTTCCAACAACTTCAGTGAAGATAAGTCTTCGCTAGGAGGCTCGCTCCTGAACAAATAGCACCGGCTGCAGCCACCAGGTTTGCAACGAGACCAAATAGCAACAAGCTTGGGAAGCATTCAGCCTGTACCAGTCAATCCGATCAGCACAGATAGCTCATTTAAAGGGATAAGATTTCTCTTTTTATCCTTGCTCTTCTTTTACTTTCTTTTAGTTCCATTCCGTGCCTAACATGTTTTGATAAGTGGATACACGATGTTAGACAGCAATACACAGGCGAAATGCTTGTTTGTTTCAAACTATAGGTGACCGGTAACTTGTATAATTTTTATACTGACGCACCGTGTTTGGTGATCCTGACAAAATAAATACAAATTAATAATGTCATACAAATAGAAGATCAATAGTCAGGTCGACATCATTTACACATGCACCTCTCTGCTTTAGCGAGTACTCATGCACATCGACAGCATACTATTTCTATTTGTTTCATGTAGCTTGGTAATGGAATTTGATTGCCAAGATATAAATTATATAAATTACTAGAGGGTGAAATGGAGACTCCTCAAACCATGCTTATCTTTGATTTTAATTGCATAATCCTACTGGAAATCTGATTGTCCACTTAATGGACAGCGTTAAATCTCGAAGGCAGAAACACGTTGCTGCGGTAAAGGAACCAGTTCTTCTCTCAGCCAGAGGCATACGTCAAAGGTAGCTGCAAAGTCCCAGCAACAAGCTCAATACGCTGACTGTCTTGCTATGCGAAGGACGAATGCACTTATATGCCGTCCACCATCTAAAAAATTCTTGCTGCTAGTGATCGTCGTCGTATATAACTAAAGGAGTAATGATATGACCTCCTTCTTTTCCACCGCGGCAATACTGGTTTGCGCATCCTTTTCTTTTATTCGCTTATCTTGATGATACACATGCGTCTAGTACCAACAATTTGGTTCATGTATTTTGTCGGACATTTAAATGGTAAGGGTCGGTAACATGAAAACTATCGGCCAAGAAATGAATATTTCATTCAGTGGTCAACCTGATAGACCCAACAAATATCCATTTTCTACTTCCTACTCTACTTAGTCTTATGTCGTTTATGACAATTAGAAAATCACTCTTACTGGATCCTCTAGCATAGCTTCCAGTGTAGCTTTGGATATCATAACTCCTACTTGTATCCTTACAAGATTGTAACATTGTAACAACCTGGATACTGACATGTTTGATTTTGATCAATTTTGCAATGTTTCTATCTAGTTTAAATGGAACTGATATTTTTGTATTGTCAGTCTTACTTGACAATACCAACCTGACATTTCACTAAGAAGCAGGCTACACCAACAAGGATGACTACTTGTCATGGCCCATCCTGGTTTCTAGCTCGATTACAGTAACGTTGCAAAGTCCCTTATATTACACCAATTTACTCCCTAGCCTAAATGCTAGTGGGGGCGAAAATTAGGTGTATATGGGTTTTCGACTTTCTTTTTCGTGGCATACGCCCATAGGCGGACGATCTCAAAATCTTCTTGCCTTACTCCTTTTGGTTTTATGACTTCCACGTATCTACGATGTTTGGTCACTGGTATTATTCATGATAGGTCTCTTACTGAGAGATGCACAGATGCGGAAGCTAATATACAGGCAGTGGCACGTACGTACAAATCTGCGTCCAACAACTCCTTACATATAGCCCATCTCCATAACCATCTTGAATTTGAGTCCCTTGATTGCTTTATGCCGTTGCACCAGATTTAGTGATGCAGGTGTTAGTAGTAACTAAAAGTTTTGGGCACGAGAGCATGTTTCATCATTCCAATGAATATCACAGTTGCATGCAACTATGGACAGCAAGTACGCCATACTCCAACTCAGCTACAACCGCTGCAAATGGGGGCGACATGGATCATAGCTACATAAACGATGGGGAAGACTAAATTAGACCTTCATATTTCTTAACCCCTTAATATATTAAGGATTAAGAGGGGGCGATGTGTGTACCCTGTGTAAATTATAGCGGGCAAGGGCCGGACCACTTGTTCAAGTTGCCCGGCCCAAGTCGTCGCCTAGACTGGTCCATTTTGGTCAATATCTCATGTGCGAACTTATCTCTAAACCCTATGGAAGATTCGAGAAGTTGGATAAGTAACGTGAGCACATATATAGCAACAGATCTTTATCTAAAGATTCCTTTGGCTATAAAAGGATAACAAAAATCCTAGGAAAGGTATGCCTCCAAACCCTAAAAACTCCTGTAGAAAACTCTATGCTAACTTGAGCGTCGGAGAGTTTTCTTTTGCAGGTACCCCACATTCTTGGAGGAGGAGATCAATCAGCTTCATCATTATTTATCATCGAGATTGTTTGCGGTGAAGATGGATCAATTTTTGCCCAAACAATAGGTTAAATGACTTTGTTGATAATGCATTTGGGATATTCGAAGGATTAAATGAGGATTTCAATGCTGGTGATTCTGAACATCCCTTCCAGGAGCCTAACGTAGGTGAAAAATACAACAAGTACCAAAAGTTAGCGGAAGAGAAGATTTATCCAACATGTGAGAATGGTGCGACAACTCTTTCTGTGATTGTGGAACTGCATCATGTCAAGAAGAGATTTGGTTGGTCTGCAAATAGCGTCACTTACCTCTTGGGATTACTAAGAAAATGGTTTCCAGAGGGAAACACTTTCCCTGCAAAGTACCCGATAATGAAAGAGATGTTGAAAGATATGGGAATGAAGGCAGATAACATTCATGCTTGCATTAACCACTGTGTGTTATTCCGAAAAGATTTGAAGGATGAGATAGAATGTCCAAGTTGTGGAGCATCTAGGTATAAATTCAGACAAGGGAAAGATGGAGTTCAAAGAGTAACTAAAGAGCCTGTTTTAGTATTGCGACATTTTCCACTTCCTCCAAGACTTAAGAAATATTATACTATACCATGGATTTCTGAAGATATGACATGGCATGATCGTGCAGAAGCTTCTTCTGAGTATATGCGACACCCAATCGACTCTACACAATGGCAGAACATGAAGAAAAAGTGGCCTGAGTTTGCAAGGGAAGCGCGAAATGTGTGGCTTGGCATTTCAACGGATGGTTTTAATCCTCGCGGCATCCAGTGTACCAGTTACAGTTGTTGGCCAGTCATCTTGGTTCCTTACAATCTGCCGCCGTCACTGTGTATGAAGCCAGAGTTTCAGATTATGTCACTACTAATACCAGGACCTAAGGCACCGGGTCAAGACATCTGCGTTATGCTTCATCCATTAATAGATGACCTGAATAAACTTTGGGAAGGAGTGGATGCGGTAGATATGCATCTAAAGCAGTCATTCAAGTTGAGAGCTATCTTAATGTGGGGTATACATGATTTACCTGCGTATGGTAATGTTTCTGGTTGTGTAGTTCATGGGTACAAAGCGTGTCCTGGATGTGGAGATGAGACTGAAAGCAATTGGTTATATCACTCGAGAAAGATTGTGTACCTAAATTTTCAAGATTTACAAGTCGACTCATCCTTTCAGGAAAGGCAAGTACTTGGGACTCAAAACAGTGGAGACTGGATTGGCGCCAACTGGGTTAAGTGGAGAAGAAGTACTGATGAAGACTAGCAATGTTCATTATCTTCCCGGTAAGCTTACCAAAGACGGCAAGAAGAGAAAGAAAGATTTTTATGAAGTTGTACCTGATGAACCCAATGCAACAACTAAAGCATTTTACAAGAGGCCAAAGTTGTTTGATGTTCCGACGTGGGTCTCTAACACTTATCGCCATTGTCTCGACGTAATGCACTGTGAGAAGAATTTTATTGAACATTTAGTAAATGCAGTTCTCGACTTAAAGAAGAAATCGAAAGATAGTGTGAATGCAAGAGAAGATATGAAGGATCTGAATATTCAAAAAGAGCAGTGGATCACTACAGATTCGAGAACAGGAAAAGATGTGATGCCTGATGCTCCGTATGCTTTGAACAAGGAGGAGAGGAAAAACAATCTACAAATATTGAAAAACATCAAGTTTCCAACTGGATTTTGCTCAAATCTTGGAAACAATGTCGCATTGAACCTCCTGTCTCGCATTGTTTGAAGTCACATGACTATCATGTCATTATGGAGTATTTGTTTGCACGGTCTTTGCTTCAACATGCCTTCCCACGCTACCCCGGACCTCCGGAGGGCTCTTCAACAGATCGCTTTATTCTTTAGAATCTTATGCTCGAAGGTTTTGATCAAAAGTGAACTTCAAGAAGCAAAATTCATGGTCGCGGAGGCAATGTGCGTCCTTGAAAAGTATTTTCCACCTTCTTTCTTTGTTATCAGTATCCATCTGGTGGTGCATCTTGCCGATGAAGCTCTAACTTGCGGACCAGTTAGATACCGATGGATGTATCCTTTTGAACGGTAATACTTCAAACCTTCTTTTTCACCTGTGGTTACATTAATTTGTGCTATAATATCTAACAACTATGTTGTGATTCAGGGCAATGAAATCTTTTAAGAACATTCCGAGTAACAATCGTTATGTAGAAGGTAACATCAAAGAATCACAACTTGTAGCTGAAGGAGTGGTTTATGCAATGGAACATGTGGCGAACTCTAAGGATGGAAATCACAAAGCTACACGAGAAGCGTTCTTAGATGGTGATTCCGAGTACAGCGACGAAGGCCCTATGGGATATGGAGATAAGACCGTGACCTTGTCTAGTGTACAGTTCACACAAATAGTTAGATGGGTTCTGTTTCGTCGTGAAGTAGAAGGTCTCGCAGACTACTATGTGTGAGTGCTCGTTATTTTGTCAATTAATGTATTTTGTTCTTTAGTTTGTACTAATTATGATGTAATGTCTTACTGTTTTGCAGTGAATACTGCGATGAAATTTCTCTAAATACAAATGGGATATCAAGCACTAGCAGTGAAGTAGAGCGGCAGACAGATTTCGTAAGGTGGTTATATAAAAAGGTAATAATGCTGAGATATAGTAAATAATTGTGGTACTCAGTAAACATTGTTTGTTATTTGCCTTGAGACTGACAAGTACTTTAATGCTTCCAGTTGGTGAAAGAGGGCAAAATGAACTCCAAATTGTGGCGTTACGTAAAAGGACCTGTTGGAGCGAAAGAATATAACAAGTACAGGGTTAACAATTTTACCTTTGTACCCAAGTCTGATGAGCTAGGTCACGTAATGCAAGATAGCGGTGTTTGCATGGAAGCAACTACAACATATAGAGAAAGTCGTAAAGATAAAAAACCCATCGATGATGTGACCAAATGGTATGGTGTGGTGAATCAAATATTGGAGCTTGACTACACAGACTTTACGGAGGTGGTGTTTTATTGTGACTGGGTGAAGGTGGAGAGTAAAAGTCGTGGGTGTAAACTAAGTGTTGATGGCAATCTTGTATTGGTTAACTTGAAAAATTTCAGAGTTCACGAGTTACTTTGATGAACTGCGATACTTGACTTTGAGGCTTCTCAAGTGTTCTATTCCACAAGATTTGATGGACCCCGATTGGTCTGTTGTAATGCACTCAAAGAAGCTTCTCACTGTACAAGCAGATACTTGATAAAACCGCAGTTCGAAGAATTCCAGTCGATTTTTGCTGATGAGCCCCATTTGAGAGATTTGCTAAGACTACGCCATGATTAACGACTATTATGTTGTAAATTTGTATTTGGTTATCGATTAATCTTTCTATTGGGAGTTTAATCTGTTTGTACTTGTGCTTGTAACTCCGGATCCTGTTTTGTTATTTTTGATAATGTGTTGGTGTAATGAAGTGTTCTTAATGTTGCTTGATTTTGCCTACGTCGGTAATTTGATGTTTGATTGCCTAGTGTTATTATGTATTGACCGGTTGTATTATTTTACTAATACTTCTCCTTTTTTTTTGCGGATAATGGAACAACAAAGAAAGCTCATATTCTCTAGGTATGACTTCGCAGCAAAAATGGATCTAGCTCTTCTCGCGGTGAAGCCAAAGATGATAGTCAACCTGGACCTATTTGGGCCCCTAAAACCTAATCTTTGCGATTTGCTACTAGAGCGGAGAAATCATACGCCGACATATTCCAATAAACTACGAATCTTGGAGGATCGTGCCCGATAACTTTAAAGATGATGTTTGGAATTATTTGATGGTATTGTTACTAATTTTTGCATTTATGTGATTTTACTACCATTGAGGAGATCGTACTTATGTTTATTGACCTAAATCTATATCTTGCATAGGGGGAATTTGAATTTGATGTGGACCATGTCCGTTCGGTTATAAACAGATTTCCCGAGGTTTGTGGAGGAGATATAAGTATGACTTAAGGGCCATCATCTTTGGACCACGCCGGAAAAAGCCAAGAAGAGACCCGCAAAGATGCACATGGAGGAGGGGGAGGAGGAGGATGAGGAGGAGGAAGAACCCGTACAGTTGAATCGACTCGAGAACAATGGGAAGCTGCAAAAAGAAAGTTCAAATTGGGATGGATCGGTATATCCGGGAAGAATTTGTTGAGAATGAGAGGAAGGCTGAAAAGATTGCAAGGAATGCTAAGAATGCGGAATGCCGAAAAAGAAAAAGATCCGTCATACACTTGGGCGATGCTCTTACAAAGAACAAGCAATATATACTAGTAAGCATCTCTCGTTAATGGTTATTATGCTCTGTTTTAATGGTTAGTATGCTATGTTTTTAATATAATGTGGTGAATGCGTAGGACAATGATTTGAATGTCAAAGCTATACCCGAAAACACTACGAGACAAGTGGTTGTGGGGACACCAACGAGCGGATGGGTCCGTGCATCCCAAAGTCTGGTTGAGACACATGTAAGCTCAATCTGTTTCTTACTCGACTAACTTGCATAACACCTCACCTACTTGGTTGTTGTAGTATTTGTGATTGATGCTAACCACCAACTTTCAAATACGAAAATGCGAAGAAAGTTAAAGATGCTAAAGAGAGGAACAAAAGAGGAGCCGATGGTAGCAACGATCATATGGTTTCACGGAACTAGTAGAGGTGTTTGGACCTAACCGAAAAGATGGGGTTCGTGGATACTCATCCAATGTATCGAAGAAGCGGTGAGATGGCGGCGATAGCATATTCTCGCTCTTAAAAAAGAGACACCAAAAATGAGGCAAGATTGGACACAATTCAAAGTGAAGTGGGTGTTTTGGCTAGTAAGGTGGAGGCATTTCATGGTGACGTGGGTATTAAATTTGATGTAAGTGTTCAATTTCGAGTTGTTGAAGATCGATGGAAAAGCTGAATTCACTTTAATCAAATACATTGATATATAATGCTCATTTGTTCTTTTCACAGGCGATACTACAGATGTTGAAGGTTAATGGATCTACAATAGCTAGTGTAGGCACTCCTAGCCCAGAGAAAGGGTCCACTTGTTATCCTAGTGGTGTAAATGGCCGTGTTCCGGAGAATGAGGTCAGTGCAAGTAATGGGCACGCCATTGGGCCAGTTGAGCTACTAGACAATGGAGGTAGGTGTTTATGGGTAAAAATCGTTTCTGCCGATTTCGGTAAATTCGGTTGGTGAGTGAGAAACTGGTTCAAACCCTAAACAAATGTGCTGCACGTGAGCACTTTATAGATTCGAGACATCAATCTGTACAAGTCCGGCCTAAACCAAGAAATGTCCGTTCCAGACTTGCATCGGTCACAAAGTGAAGGAGAAGGGTTGATTTGGGGAGGGAAGCAAAGAAAGGTGTTGAGACCAGAATAATTCTGGGAGATTAGTGTCTCGACTTGTATCGTAAAGTGGAAGCTTCGGAAGCTTGCAAGAGATGAAAGCTTTTTGGGAGAGCTTGCAAAGTTGCCTTTTTCGAGAGTGTAGTATTTTTCTCCCGACCGAGACTTGTTGTCCGGTGGAAATAGGTAAGACCTATTTATACAAGTCGAGATTGAAACGTACCACGGCCTCATGAAGGAAGAGAGTAAAGGGTGAAATAATGAGAGGAGGTGGTAACCGCAAGGTGTTTATGGGTGAAAACGTTTTCACCATTATTTCCTCATTTATTTGACCGCTTTATTCCTTTTCACGCTTTCTTAATGTGAGTGTAGTGTACGCTGCAAGCTGTGACCTCCAAACCAAAACCCTGGAAAGCATCCCCCAGTTTGTGTTGATATCTCGAGTGTTGGTTGCACCTTGAGTGCAAGTGGTGCTGCTAGTGGCGCGTGTGGCATGTGCCATTGGCATGTGCGGAATGCCCTTGTTGCGGGTTGTACCTCGAGCGTAAATGGCAATGCCAGAGCTGCTAGTGGCGTGCGTGGCATGTGCCAGTGGCATGTGCGGAATGCCTTGGTGGTAGGTTATACGTTGAGTGTAAGTGGCAATGCCAGAGCTGCTAGTGGCGTGCGTGGAATGTGCCAATGGCATGTGCGGAATGCCTTGGTGGTAGGTTGCACCCGTTTGCAAGTTAGGCTACCGAGGCGTGTGTGTTTGGCATGTGCCAATGGCATGTGCGAATGCCTTGGTGGTAGGTTGCACGGTTTGCAAGTTAGGCTACCAACGTGTGTGTTTGGCATGTGCCAATGGCATGTGCGGAATGCCTTGGTGGTAGGTTGCACGGTTTGCAAGTTAGGCTACCAGCGTGTGTGTTTGGCATGTGCCAATGGCATGTGCGGAATGCCTTGGTGGTAGGTTGCACGGTTTGCAAGTTAGGCTACCGGCGTGTGTGTTTGGCATGTGCCAATGGCATGTGCGAATGCCTTGGTGGTAGGTTGCACGGTTTGCAAGTTAGGCTACCCGGCGTGTGTGTTTGGCATGTGCCAATGGCATGCGTGGCCATTAGGGCCGTGGTTTTGGTAGGAAAACCTACCCGAAAGCATGTTGGCATGTGCCAATGGTATGCGTGGCCATTAGGGCCGTGGTTTTGGTAGGAAAAGCTACCAGCGAGCATGTTGGCATGTGCCAATGGCATGCGTGGCCATTAGGGCCGTGGCTTTGGTAGGAAAAGCTACCAGCGAGCATGTTGGCATGTGCCAATGGCATGCGTGGCCATTAGGGCCGTGGCTTTTGTAGGAAAAGCTACCAGCGAGCATGTTGGCATGTGCCAATGGCATGCGTGGCCATTAGGGCCGTGGCTTTGGTAGGAAAAGCTACCAGCGAGCATGTTGGCATGTGCCAATGGCATGCGTGGCCATTAGGGCCGTGGTTTTGGTAGGAAAAGCTACCAGCGAGCATGTTGGCATGTGCCAATGGCATGCGTGGCCATTAGGGCCGTGGTTTTGGTAGGAAAAGCTACCAGCAGCATGTTGGCATGTGCCAATGGCATGCGTGGACATTAGGGCCGTGGCTTTGGTAGGAAAAGCTACCAGCGAGCATGTTGGCATGTGCCAATGGCATGCGTGGCCATTAGGGCCGTGGTTTTGGTAGGAAAGGCTACCAGCGAGCATGTTGGCATGTGCCAATGGCATGCGTGGCCGACTTGGCCTGTTGCATGGTTTGGAAGCCTAGGGCGCTATATTTGGCATGTGCCAATGGCATAGCAGCTTGGAAATATGGCTTGTGGTACGTGTTGGCATGTGCCAATAGCACATACGGCCATGTTGACCTAGTTGCACGTTTTGCAAGCCTAGGGCGCTATATTTGGCATGTGCCAATGGCGTAGCGGCTTAGTTTGGCATGGTTGCCAATGAGTGCGATATGTAGTTTGGTTTTGGCGTCGCTGCCATGGTGCGCGAGTGTGCGGCTTGGTTTTGGCGTCGTTGCCATGGTGCGCGGTGTGCGGCTTGGTTTCATGTCGTTGCCATGGTGCGCGATGTGCGGCTTGGTTTGGCATTGTTGCCATGGTGCGCAAGAGTGCGGCTTGGTTTGGCATTGTTGCCATGGTGCGCAGTGTGCGTCTTGGTTTGGCATTGTTGCCATGGTGCGCAGTGTGCGGCTTGGTTTTGGAATTAGGGTTCTGTGTCGAAAACCCTAATCTGGTATTTTGAAAAAAATACCCCTATTAATTATTTACACTGAGTTAAATGCTCTTAGTTAATGTGTTGCGGGTAACACTAGGTCATGGGGTTTTACGATTTTACCCCTTGTTTAAAAACCACCATCAACATTAAGTCCCCTGCTTAGCTCGGAACAGGGGCTTTGTTGCGAGGTAAGAATAAGATGGTGACAAACTATCAACATCAAACCGTAAAGAGATTTGAGGAGGCTTGTCTTACCTTTTATAAATAGGATTTGGAATCCTTGCCTCTGATAGTTTTGCACAAATCGGGAGGCTGGCACAATTGGTGGGGCCGGTGCAGCTTGGGCGACGTTGGGAAGTTGGCGTGAGTTGGGAACCGAGTGTGCTAGATGGTGGGACCCCGGCGCAAGGTATGGAAGTCGTGCGTGCTTGCAAGCGTGACTTGGGCGGCCATTAGGAAGTCGGTGCAATTGGTGGGGCCGGTGCGGCTTGGGGCGACGTTGGGAAGTTGGCGTGAGTTGGGAAAGTGAGCGTGCTAGGCGGTGGGACCGCGCAAGGTAGGGAAGGCTGTGCGTGCTTGCTGAGGTGACTTGATGGGATCGGTGTGAACAAGGAGGGAGTAGGTGTTTCTACAGATATCAAAGTTTCCTTATTTTGCGTTTCCTTCACGCGCGGCTTCGATTAGGGCATCGTTCATGCCAAAAAATCTGGAAGCGTTATGTCCCGCATTGCTTCCTTTCCTTTTTAAAGGTTACGTATTTAAGCCCAACGCAACCGCATCATCTCCTCGTTTGAGAAAAGGTTCTTCTTGTTGAATTTCTCTCGGTATGTTTTCTTCTTCTTTGGCGGACCTGTCGTATACTTTACCGCCGCTTGTTGTATAAATGGAAAATTTCCCTTTTGTGCGAGAGATATCCCGTTGGAGCATGCGTCACATTATCGACGAGGATGACCTAGTCGTTCCCCTTCCTTCGAATCCGTCCTTGTTGACTCGCTGCAGACTTGGAGGACGCCGATTTAGGGCTCTATCTTACGAAATGGGATGCACGGCGAGAAGTCCCCTGTCATACTTCGGTTTGATATAATGGAATGGATGAATACGTGAATGTAACCTTCCGTACTCTTCGGATGTGACACTCGGGGATGCTCGGATATTACATGATGACATATTCTCGATAGTGCGGGCTCGGGATCCTCCGCGGCCTCGTAAAGTGTTGAAGGAGTCTTCAGACGCAGAGAGGTGATGATGTTCTTGCGTTGCACCCTTGAAGAGTAGAGGACCTTGTTGTGGGTACGGATTTTTGGTGGACTGTTCTTCGTAGCTTTGATAGTGAAGGGATCCCGTGTATATCTTCGTTCTCAAGTATGGTTTACGTGTTTCCATCTTTGTAGTAATTCTTTGCTGTGAAGCTCCGGCTGGTATCAACGAATGAGGGGCAACAATTCTTGGTAAGAGATGTAATCGGGAGAAACTACATTGTCGTGGTAACAAAGTAGGTTGGCTGATATTCTATGGGCTTCCGTGGAAGTAAAAGGATTGGTGGATGCGTAAGCCAACAAACCGTCCATGATTACGAGTTTTGGCGAGATGGATTAAAAGGTGTCCATGACTATGAAGATTGGCTGGTCGTGGCTATGTTCCTTGATATGGGGAGTGTGGTGGCACGACCCTTTGCGAGAAGGAGTGGTGTTGGGCGAACGTTGAAGCGAAGCCGGGAGAACGTTTATGCGTAGTTACTTATGGAGAGAATGTTGAAACGACATCTTGCAACTCTCGAGCCTTGACGGCTACCATTTTGAAGTCGGAGGCACGTCACGTTCTTCAAACTCGACATCCCTCAAGAGAACAGAGGTTAGAGTCCCCGGTTACATCTGTCGATCGTGCTTTCTAAGAGAGGTTGGGGTTTGGGAACGGCTTCCCTGGCTGGAAATGCCTGCTTTCCTGATGTAGTGCGGTTTAGGGGTGCAAATATGCCTTGACGCTACGCCTCGGAGAAATATAGAATCTCACATAACTGTTTCATCATAGACTCGTATGCAATTTGTGGGCGAAGTTCCCATTATGCGGGTCCTAATGGAAGAAGGGTCTCCGTGAACTCAGGAGAGTTGTTGATTTCCTTTGCTTTAGATTTTGGAGAAGTCTTTCCTGATCTTCACGTGTGACGAAATTGGATCGCTTATCCCCTTCTACCGCGTTCAAGAGCAACGCGAGCCTCTTCATCTATAAACGCGTCTCCGTCAAGTATCTTTTGTCTTTTCATCAAATCAACGAGTGCTAAAAGGAGGTCGGCTTCTTCCGATCTTCCAAGATCTTGCCCGATGGTGGAGTAGTGTCTCCGGTGACGGTTGGAGCTTCCATGCTTGAAGAACCGTTGGGGTGGAGGAAGTGGCTCACTGTTACGGTGATCGTAAGTGTATCGCTTGACACGGTTTTGATCACGGCGTGCCGGAGCTATGGCGCTGTTCAAGGGCGAGGATGGTCTGAAGGGCGCAAGATGTTAGCGCCTGGAAGGATGCAACCGGTTAGCACAAAGTGTGGTCGTAGGCCGGCATGCGCGTGCGGCATGTGTGCGTGGTAAGCGTGTCTGGCAAGCGCTGGCATGCGCGTTTGGCAAGCGCATCAGGTAAGCGCATCTGGGAAACGTGTCTGGTAGGCGCTGGATCGTCTTGGAATGGGCGCTGACTTGGATTTCGGTATGGTGTGGACCATAGGCTTGGCACGGTGCTGGATAAGTATGAGGCGTTGTACACCAGAATCTGGGAGAAGTACAGACATATGGCCACAACCAAGAAGGTCACTAGTCGATTTGCGCTGGTTAAGCGTGTGGAAGAGGCTTTATCTTCCATCGAGGACATGCGTGAGGTGACCGGTCACACCGTTTCAAGACGTTATTGCCGACCGGGAGCACCAACGCGACGTGTGCGTAGAAAGGAGTTCAACACTTCGTGGTTTTTCGAAGGCCTTGCTTTGAGATCCAAAAGTTGAAAGATGCAAAGAATCGAAAGCCTTTCCATTGAGGAGATTGCACGACAGGAGGTAGAACTCGAAAAGCTTTCCAAGATGTTGACTATGAAGAGAGCGGCTCTTGAAGATGCAAAGTTGACTTTCTCCAAGAAGAAATCGACCTCTGTTGGATGATTTTCCTTGAATGTTTCTCTGTTAAACTTTCATTTAGGTTCTTTTTCTCTTTTTTTTTTTTTTTTGAAAGACATACGGATGTCTGGGTTCAAAGTTTGATCCGCTTTGGTAGACAACTGGTAACTTTTGAGGATATTGGATTATTTCTCGGGATGAATGGTTTTGATAATATGAATCGATTATGTTTTGGGAAAGGAATATTGCTTTTATGAAAGTGTGTGCTAGCAATAGGCACAATACTAAGGTAGTATAATGGTTTTACTAAAAACCTAAAACAAATCATATATCTTGCGTAGTCTGAATTTACTCACTTCATAGGTTTTTGCGAACATGCCCCTCTTCATGTAAAAAGGCGGTTTTGCTGGTAGCATCGCCAGTTAGTCCCCGATTGCTGGTAGCGTATTCAACGAGTCCCTAGTTTTCTCGTGTAGTTTTTGCAACTGGTAACCGGGTCGTCTGGGAGTTGAGTCGGACTGAGTCGCAAGTCCCCAATCGCTGGTAGCATCTTCAACGAGTCCCCACTTTTATCGTGTAGTTTTTGCAACTGGTAACCGGTCGTCTGGCGTTGAGTCGGACCGATCGCAAGTCCCCAATCGCTGGTGGTAGCATCTTCAACGAGTCCCCAGTTTTTCGTGTAGTTTTGCAACTCAGTAACCGGTCGTCGGTAGTTGAGTCGGATCGAGTCGCCTTCCCCTACCATCTTGACATCCGGGTCGAAGAACGAGATCGACAAATTCGACATTGTAGCCGATAGATCAATCCTCCCGCCGTGGTCGCCAATTGTTTATGGGTAAAAATCGTTTCGCCGATTTCTAAATTCGGTTGGTGAGTGAGAAACGGTTCAAACCCTAAACAAATGTGCCGCACGTGAGCACTTTATAGATTTGAGAGATCAATCTGTACAAGTCCGGCCTAAACCAAGAAATGACCGTTCCAGACTTGCTTCGGTCACAAAGTGGAGGAGAAGGGTTGATTTGGGGAGGGAAGCAAAGAAAGGTGTTGAGACCAGAATAATTCTGGGAGAGTAGTGTCTCGACTTGTATCAGAAAGTGGAAGCTTCGGAAGCTTGCAAGAGATGAAAGCTTTTTGGGAGAGCTTGCAAAGTTGCCTTTCTGAGAGTGTAGTATTTTTCTCCTGACCGAGACTTGTTGTCTGTGGAAATAGGTAAGACCTATTTATACAAGTCGAGATTGAAACGCACCTGCCTCATGAAGGAAGAGAGTAAAGGGTGAAATAATGAGAGGAGGTGGTACCCGCAAGGTGTTTATGGGTGAAAACGTTTTCACCATTATTTCCTCATTTATTTGACCGCTTTATTCCTTTTCACGCTTTCTTAATGTGAGCGTAGTGTACGCCGCAAGTCGTGACCGCCAAACCAAAACCCGGAAAGCATCCCCGCCTTGTGTTGATATCTCGAGTGTTGGTTGCACCTTGAGTGCAAGTGGTGCTTGCTAGTGGCGCGTGTGGCATGTGCCATTGGCATGTGCGGAATGCCCTTGTTGCGGGTTGTACCTCGAGCGTAAGTGGCAATGCCGGAGCTGCTAGTGGCGTGCGTGGCATGTGCCGGTGGCATGTGCGGAATGCCTTGGTGGTAGGTTATACGTTGAGTGTAAGTGGCAATGCCGTAGCCGCTAGTGGCGTGCGTGGCATGTGCCAATGGCATGTGCGGAATGCCTTGGTGGTAGGTTGCACGGTTTGCAAGTTAGGCTACCCGGCGTGTGTGTTTGGCATGTGCCAATGGCATGTGCGAATGCCTTGGTGGTAGGTTGCACGGTTTGCAAGTTAGGCTACCAACGTGTGTGTTTGGCATGTGCCAATGGCATGTGCGGAATGCCTTGGTGGTAGGTTGCACGGTTTGCAAGTTAGGCTACCCGGCGTGTGTGTTTGGCATGTGCCAATGGCATGTGTGGAATGCCTTGGTGGTAGGTTGCACGGTTTGCAAGTTAGGCTACCAGCGTGTGTGTTTGGCATGTGCGGAATGCTTTGCTGGTAGGTTGCACGGTTTGCAAGTTAGGCTACCAGCGTGTGTGTTTGGCATGTGCCAATGGCATGTGCGGAATGCCTTGGTGGTTGGTTGCACGGTTTGCAAGTTAGGCTACCAGCGTGTGTGTTTGGCATGTGCCAATGGCATGCGTGGCCATTAGGGCCGTGGTTTTGGTAGGAAAATCTACCAACGAGCATGTTGGCATGTGCCAATGGCATGCGTGGCCATTAGGGCCGTGGTTTTGGTAGGAAAAGCTACCAGCGAGCATGTTGGCATGTGCCAATGGCATGCGTGGCCATTAGGGCCGTGTCTTTGGTAGGAAAAGCTACCAATGAATGAGCATGTTGGCATGTGCCAATGGCATGCGTGGCCATTAGGGCCATGGTTTTGGTAGGAAAAGCTACCAGCGAGCATGTTGGCATGTGCCAATGGCATGCGTGGCCGACTTGGCCTAGGTTGCATGGTTTGGAAGCCTAGGGCGCTATATTTGCCATGTGCCAATGGCATAGCGGCTTGGAAATATGGCTTGTGGTACGTGTTGGCATGTGCCAATGGCACGTACGGCCATGTTGACCTAGTTGCACGTTTTGCAAGCCTAGGGCGCTATATTTGGCATGTGCCAATGGCGTAGCGGCTTAGTTTGGCATGGTTGCCAATGAGTGCGATATGTAGTTTGGTTTTGGCGTCGTTGCCATGGTGCGCAGTGTGCGGCTTGGTTTTGGCGTCGTTGCCATGGTGCTGCCAGCCAGCGGCTTGGTTTGGCGTCGTTGCCATGGTGCGCATGTGCGGCTTGGTTTGGCATTGTTGCCATGGTGCGCAGTGTGCGGCTTGGTTTGGCATTGTTGCCATGGTGCGCAGTGTGCGTCTTGGTTTGGCATTGTTGCCATGGTGCGCAGTGTGCGGCTTGGTTTTGGAATTAGGGTTCTCAGGTCGAAAACCCTAACTGCATTTTGAAAAAATACCCCTATTAATTATTTACACCTGAGTTAAATGCTCTTAGTTAATGTGTTGCGGGTAACACTAGGTCATGGGGTTTTACGATTTTACCCCTTGTTTAAAAACCACCATCAACAGTAGGGTTGTTGCATTGGGTTCTGTAGTCAGTGGTGATATCGTTCATCATAAAAAAGTTGAAGCCGAATGAGAGGAAGGTCTACATCGAGCAAGTGTATGAACAAACTGCTATTATCCGGGGATGCCCTCAAGGAGATGGTTGGTGTACGTTGAGTCAGATATCACTGCCTAATTGGGTGAGATGGGCTGAGGATAGGCCGGCACCTGTGCGTAGACATGTTTAATATCGGGTGATGAACTAATTTGTTTTTTTGATTATCAGCAGATGTTCAAAGACATAGCAAATCCTACAGACTGCTTTTTTTGGTAACTAAACACGGCGATTAGATCAAACTGACTGTTTTTTTTGGTATTATAAACACTTGGTGAATCCTACAGACTACGTTTTGATGTTTTGTTATCAGATGATTAGACACTATGCATCTGTCTAACTGGCCCTGTAATAGATTTTGTAACTATCTTAATGATATATATATATATATATATATTTTTGTTTCCTGACTTCAATAGTCAACCCCTTCTTAACTCCGCCAATGCAAATGCATTGCCGGTCCCAAGCCCGGGTAAAGGAGGAGGGGGAAGGTGCGGTACCATGTATTTCTTTCTAGCTTTAATTGAATACATTAACATACAAGGCTCATTTGTTCTTTTCACAGGCGATACGACAGATGTTGGATGATGCACAACATTTCTATGTAGGATGATTACATGTGCTATCTGCTCCTCTACTGTTGTTGATCAACGTAATTACGAAGTCACTGCTGAAGATCTCTTTCTTATGTTCTGAATCTCTTCTTGCGAAAGTAAATTGTCGTGTCTCCCCTTTGTAACACATTCCATCTTGCTCTTAGGACCATCCTTTCATTCGTGTAAATGACATACATCTCCTCGTAATATCTATTATTTGTTATTTGGAAAACTTGTTGGTGCTTGTCATTTGTCGTGAATAGTTAATAAATCCAGATCAAACTCGAACTGCTACCATACCCATCTCCGTTACTACCACCACCAAACTCCTCATGGCAAATATCACTTAACTTCAACTCCACCAACATAACCGGAACCACTACCATTGTCACTAATAGAGGCAACATTCTTTAAAAAATCGTTTTAAGTAATCAAACTCTTACCTTTGTCTTCTTGTAGGGCATAGTGTGTGGGAAGTCGGATCGGTTGCTAAAGATGCTTTGAGGTCTGAAATACATTCTCGTCAGCCTGGTAATTTATTTGTTCAAATGGAAACAACTAAGAATTGGTTTGTTTGGTTAAGATTAATGTTAGGTGTTTTGTTTCGCTGATTGGCTGCCATCTTGATGCATGGTTTGATCATTGTCTTGGTTGTGTTACTTTTTTAGGTTAAGTACTTCCTGACAAATTCCTCTTTTTTCAATCCAAGATAAAGATCAAATGGGCAGATCTTGTAGATGTCTATTTACCGGTGACTTGGGTAAGTCATATATATGTCCGCAATTTGCTTCGACCTTAATTTGATCGATATCAATTCTGCCACAAACCATTTCCAAGTTAAAACACACCGAGGCTTTGCTTTTTTCTTAGGCTGCTTGTAAGGTAAAATACATTTATCCTTGACCACTTTGGAAGGTAGAATATGGAGACATTCTTGGTAACATTTGCAATTTTACTTCTATCTCTCGGCTATCGTATGTGGTATATGTATGTTCGATTTAATGCTTACATTTTGTGTTTGTTGATTTTTGTAGTGGATCAAGTACCGTTGGTAGTGGCTTTGGAGTTGGAAGGACCTGGTCATTATAGAGCTTGTTCTTGATCAAGGTTAGTTTTAATATGTATTGATGTTTGATCCTTCTCAAATTTAGAAACTAGGGTTCTTGACAAGAATTTGTGCAACTGAAATTTAGGGGTCTCTCTTACGATTTGCATAAGTAGTTGGTTAGAAATTAGGGTTCTTGACAAGAATTTGTGTAACTAAAATTTAGGCGTCTCTCTTACGATTTGCATAATTAGTTGGAAACCAGTGTTATGGGTGGTGATGACAAATCAATCCTTGTTATGTGTATCCTGGTCTCGCTAATTATGTAGGTGTAGAAATCTGAAAACCTGATCAGCATAAATCTAGTTTTTTTAAACCTGATTAAAATTTTGCAACGTATATAAATGTTGGTAATTAAAGCGTTGCTGACATTCGAGTGATAAGCAACGTATATAAATGTTGCACAATGCTGACCAGGTGTCACCATTTGCGGTGGGACCTACTGACACATGGCAAAGAACTTGGGAAACGATTGATATTACGTTGCTTAAAATAGGAAAACGTTGCTTAAATTAACTAAAGCAACGTCTACATACGTTGCTTTAATTATTAAGAGCAACGTATAATACGTTGCTTTTTTTTTTTATTTAAGCAACGTTTGTAGACGTTGCATATAATTTGTCACGCCGTGTAAGCAACATACATAAGCGTTGCTTAAATTCATAGCAACGAAAAATAAACGTGGTAAATTGGCCATTTTGGTGTAGTGTCTTAGTTTGATATTACTCATGCATGTCACAAATATTAACCAAAATTTATTTTATCCCGCAAACTGTTTGCTACTAAATAGGCAAACGAATTGCGACTTAAATTCCAGTAATTTTATATACGTATATAAATGATAAATGGGCATGCGCTTTATTTTTTTTTAACAAGACCTATTTTCACGATTGACTATTTTGTCAACCTTATTACCAAATTGTTTGCAATTTTTAACCATAAATAAATTTGGTTTGCAAACAAAGTTCCCATGTTAAAACCATAAAGAAAGTTGGTTAATTAATTTTATGATCAAGTTATGATCGAGATTGGACTATATGACATATCCGTATTACCCACAAAACCATAAAGAAATTTGGTTTTGGTATCCATCTTGGCCATAAAGAAACTTGGATACGGGAAAATAATACCGGGATTTGTCATGGACTCAGAAGGACTTGAGCACCATATTAATGTCCTTTATTTTGTCTATGTAGATGGACCCAATTCGACCAGAATTCGAACTTTTGGACTCAGCAGGACTTGAGTACCATCGTTGGGTATCTCGATGTGGAAACCACCTTCGTGGAAAAGGACTACACCTCCACTATCAAGCCATCTCAATTTGCCACGCTCTCCGCAATCGAGAAAGACAAAGCTCATGCTCTTATGTTCCTTAAGAGGCATATCGATCCTAACCTACGTTGGGGTTATCATCACTTTAAAATGCCAAAAGAGCTATGGGATGCTCTAGATAGCTGCTTTGGGAACATTCATGATTCCTTAATACCACAATTGAACGTCCTGTGGAACGAAATCCTTCCTCGATTATGTAAAGGTAAATGATTTCCAAAAAGACATGCCGCAAATTCAGGCACGTATGGACTTTTGTGGAAAGAAACTTACGGATGAGAAATGATTCGAAAACCCTATCGACCTTTCCCACCTCGTCCATGATACTAGCGAACCAGTATCGTTTAGAGGTGGATAACAAAAGAATCACCACATTCAGTAGGTTGAAAAACGTATTGCAAGTGGCCGAAAGGCACAATGAGATTCTTGTCAATAACAATTCCAGAGCTGTCGGAAAAAAGAAAGTTCCCGAAGCCAACCATGGCAAGGTCAATAAGGGAAAGAACCCCAAAGGAAAGAGGGCTCGAAATTCTGATTCACATTCCTGTGATCCATACCCACGTGGAGATAATGCCTCTCGTGGAAGAGGACGTAAGGGACATAATCGAGGTCGATGACGTAAAGGTCACTCTAATGTTTGGCACAGAGAAGGAACTTCTGGCCATACAGGTGGTGATCCTAAGTTCGAGAAAACACCTAAAAATCCCGCTAACAAAAAGGTTGCAGACGAAAGTGCGCCTTGTTTTAGGTGTGGATTTACCGGACATTGGTACAAGCATTGCAAGGCTAGTGCCAATGTAGATGCGAGCTACAAAAGTACCTGGAAATTCTCGAACAAGAGGCTAACTATATGGAAGAAAATGATGTAACCCCCGACGTCAACCTCACAATTTCGGACTTCCCGGCAATGAGGACTTTGCCCCAACTATGGATGTGCCTGATTTTGCTTGGGACTAAGAATTTAGTTTCTGGCTTGCTAGACTCTGTTTGTTTTTAGATGCTTTGAAGTTTTTATGTTATCTTAGACTATCGTTTGTTTAATAGTTTGAGTAGGTGTTACCGTTGCTGAACACGTTCTTACCATCTTTATGTTATGTGTATGGATTATCTATAAGTACTTATTTTCTATTATGTTTTATAGAATTTTACTTTGTTCATGATAATCTCATTGTTTAGCATGTAAATTAGAATGGAAAGGAAGCCATTCTAGTAGAACAAAATTCTCTAAAGGAAGTGAGATAAATTGTTCGTTTTTCTTTGTTTGTAACATTCCTACCTAATGTACTTGTAGGAATGTCTCCGGGAGAAATTGAATGTCTAGTTGATAGTGCAACCACCCACACTATCCTAAGAAACAGACAATTATTTGTCGATTTTACTCCTTATAATACATTCTGTGACTACGATGATTGGATCATCGCAAGTAATAATTGGGCGAGGTACTTTGCTCAATTCTTGTTTCCAAACGGCACAATGATTAAAGTCACGAAGATCTATATGCACCAAGAGCTCACCACACTTTGTTAAGTTTCAAGGATATCCGTGCAAACGGTTATCACTTAGAAACTCACTCAGAAAATGGAATTGAGTACATATATGTGACCTCTAGTGAATGCGGAAGGAAGCGCATCTTAGAGAAACTAATGAGTCACTCTAGTGGATTGTATATCACCACTATTAGGATTATCGAATCCCATGTGGTTGCCAACGATGAACCGTTGGCCGCTGACTTATATAAGCTTTGGCACGATCGACTAGGGCACCTGTGTCGTGATATGATGATCCGTGTTTTGAAGAAATCACACGGACATCCGTTTCTTTTCGAATGAAAAAGAAAATGGGACAAAAGATTGTTACAATACAAAGTAACAATGTGCATTCTAAAGTAAATGATGCACATTTTATGCCTTCTAAAGCAAGAGAAGTGCAACCTTCGTCTTCCAAAGTAATTGAAGCGCACCCACTATCCCATTCTTCTTCGTTGTCCTTATCGAAGGTACATCGCTCATTCTGCAAAGCTTGTTCTTTAGCAAAGATAGGATCGAGACCATCCAATGCTAAAGATACCAAACAAAATATTCCATTTTTACAAAGAATACAATGTGATATTTGTGGACCTATACATCCAGAATGCGGACCATTCGTGTATTTTATGGTTCTCAGTGATGCTTCACCCGTTGGTCACATGTTGCATTGTTGTCCACAAGAAATGTTGCATTTGCAAAGCTCCTAGCACAAATTATACGACTAAGGGCTCACCACCACGATCATCCAATCAAGTCTATCGGACTTGATAATGCTAGAGAATTTAATCTAAAGGATTTGATGATTTACGTATGTCTAATGGAATTGACATAGAGCATCCCGTACCCCATGTACACACTCAAAATGGTCTCGCAGAAGCTACCATCAAAAAGTTACGAGATGATAGCTAGGGCATTGGTTATGCGTTCCAACCCGCCTATTACGCTGGGGTACGCCATATTGCATGCAAGCATTACTTATTCGCTTTAGACCCACCGCTAGCCAACCATTTTCTCGTACCGATTGGTTATTTGATATGAGCCCGATATTTCACATTACGCATATTTGGTTGTGCCGTATACGTGCCTATTACGCCCCCACAACGTACTAAGATGGGTCCACAAAGACGAGTAGGTATTTATGTTGGATACGAATCCCCAACAATTATCCGCTACTTAGAACCTTTAACAGGCGATCTCTTTACCGCTAGATTTGCGGATTGTCACTTTGATGAGACAACCTTCCCGTCGTTAGGGGGAGGTATGGAAAAGGACTTCCAAAGGGAACGAGCAGAATTGTCGTGGTGTGTTCCCACGTTGTCTCATCTTGATCCCCGCACTCCACAATGCGAAAGTGAAGTGAAAAGAATTATCGATTTTCGTAATGTGGCAAATTCAATGCCCGATGCATTTATCGATATTGCTAAAGTGACGAGATCACATATACCACTGCAAACGTGCTTCGCAAGGTTGGAAATTCCCGACAAGGGAAAAGGTACCATAAATATAGGTACCAAGGCTACACTTGGTGGAAGTGTAGCTGAGGCCGTGGCCCCCAAAAGGAAGAGGGGGAGACCACTTGGTTCGATCGATACATAACCAAGGAAGAAAAGGGCGAGTAAGGCACAAACCGATCCATATATCATCAATACAGATAATCCATCTCATGAGATTGTCTCTTATTACAGTTATGTCCATGAATCATTACTGGGGGACGCCCCGAAGTTTGAATTGATTCCAGAACAAAGAAATCTCTATGGATTGTGAAAGTTCATACGTGTTGATGGAAAGATCCTCCACGCATATTGATGATATATTCGCATATACAGTTGCTCGAGAGATTATAGAGCACGATGATATCGAACCACGCTCTATTGCGAATGCCAAAAGAGAGCATATTGGCCTCAATGGAGAGATGCAATCAGTCTTTGAATTAAATTCACGGCAAAAGATGTGCATTTGGTGCGGTAGTGCTAACCCCACCGGTATAAAGCACGTAGGACATAAATGGGTATTTGTCGAAAGCGTAATGAGAAGAACGAAGTCTTGAGATATAAGGCCCGCCTTGTGGCGCAAGGTTTCTCACAACCCCACGGGATTGATTACGAAGAAACGTACTCTCCTCGTAATGGACGTCATAACGTTTCATTTAGTCACCTTAGTTGTTTCGAAGGACTTGAAATGCAACTTATGTATGTGGTTACCGCATATCTCTATGGGGATCTTGATACAGAGATATTTATGCAAGTTTCAGATGGACTTCCATTGCCCAAATCAAGTAACTCTAAACCACGGAGTGCGTTTGCATTTCAAATAAACGCTCACTTTACGGATTAAAGCAATCCTAGGCGGATGTGGTATACCCGTCTAAGTGATTATTTTATTGGGAAGGGATATACAAATAATGAATTGTGCCCCTCGTGTTTATAAAGAAAACAAGTTCCGGATTTGATATTATAGTCTGTCTATGTCGATTTACATGAACATAGTAGGTACTCTTGATGAACTAAGAGAAACCGCAAGCTATTTGAAATCCGGATTTGAGATGAAAGATCTTGGGAAAACTCGAATGTGTCTAGGACTTGAACTAGAACATCGAGCTTGTGGAATATTAATCCACCAACTGCATATGTCCATAAGATACTCGGACAATTTAATATGGACAAAGTGCACCTCGCTAGCACTCCCCGGTTGGTCGAACTTTAGATGTACATAAAGATCCATTTCGTCCAAAGGAAGATGGCGAAGATGTATTGGGAGTCGAATATCCCTATCTAAGTGCAATAGGCGCATTATTGTACTTAGCACAAATGTACTCGACCGGATATCTCATTCTCATGAATTTGTTAGCTAGATATAGCTCAGCGCCAACGCAGCGTCATTAGAATGGTATAAAGAACATCTTTAGATACCTAAAGGGAACCATTGACTTGGGTTTGTTTTATCCCTACGAAGACGAAAGGAGAAATGCTAATGTGATTGCGACTCCCTACACTGGAACCCCAAATAATGTTTTGGTTGGTTTTGCTGATGTTTGGTACCTCTCAGACCCACACAAAGGTCGATCACAAACCGGATACGTGTTCACTATCGGGAATACAATGATATCCCTGAGATCGACCAAGCAAACCCTTGTGGCTACCTCCACGAACCACTCGAGATCATTGCCCTACATGAGGCGGTTCGTGAGTGTATATGGTTAAGGTCTATCATTACACACATTCGAGGGATATGTGGTTTGAGTTCTACCATCAAGAGCCAACTTGCATTTACGAAGATAATGCGACTTGCATCGAACATATGAAGCAAGGGTATATAAAGGGTGATAATACGAAACATATATCACCA
Organism: Papaver armeniacum; assembly: GCA_023531295.1. Classification (NCBI taxonomy): domain Eukaryota; kingdom Viridiplantae; phylum Streptophyta; class Magnoliopsida; order Ranunculales; family Papaveraceae; genus Papaver; species Papaver armeniacum. The sequence continues at coordinate 68,719 of JAJJWW010007815.1, read as the reverse complement.
AAGTTCTTTTACAATCAGCAATAACAATGTCTTCTAAACATTCAAGTCAGTAAAGTAAAATCTGACGAAAATGTGGCAGACTTATTTACTAAGTAATTACCTAAGTCCACATTTGAAAAACATGTGAGAAATTGTCCGAACTTCCGTGACTCCATCGGACTAAAGGAATTGTCCACTCCCATGATTGTATTAGACTAAAGAAATTGTCATGCATTAGGGGGAGCATCAAATGGTACGTTGAACTCTTTTCCTTCACCGAGGTTACTTTTTCCCACTGGGTTTTGTTACTCGAAAAGGTTTTTAATGAGACAACAATAATACCATAAATGCAAATCATGGAGAGATGTCGACATCAGGGGGAGCATCCAGAGATGCACTGATGACATCAAAGTGTGTTGTACTCTTTGCCTTCACCGAGGTTACTTTTTCCCACTGGGTTTTGTTACTCGAAAAGGTTTTTAATGAGACAACAAAAACAATAAAGATACAATTTCGGTTGAGGCTATTCTTCTCCTTACAAGTGTTCAGGTTTTTGTGGGAAATATTTTTCCTGACACGGTTCTACAAAGGAGAAGAGTCCTGACAAGCGATGCCATTTCAGAAGCTCGAGTATTTTTCTCCTTTGACCAGTTTTTCATCAACGGATGTTTTCTGGAAAGGTTTTGACAAACGCAACGAGTCTATAATGGTGGTCATCCAAGGGGGAGTGTTGTAGGAACACTATTGGTGGTGTGGTTGACCACCCCCATGTGCCACTATGCATGGGCATCTTCTCTCCAAGCTAGACACATGTAGCATTTCCTCTAACTCAATTCACACATGTAACTCTTTCTCTTCTCCTTGCCAACAAGTGTGCTAACACAAGCTCTCGTTGTCTTGTATTTAAAGAGTAAATACTAATGAGAAAACATACCTGATTTCTCTTCCTCTCTTTCATGCTTTGTCTCCTTTATGTTTTGTCTCTTAGTTTGTCTACCACTCTAAACAATCCCATCCCATTGTTATTTATTTTGTCTGAACATGAAGTTCTTGTTATTTTGTCTGAACATGAAGTTCTTGTGTCAAATAAACTGATCACAAATGAGGGGAAATAAACTAACAAGAGTTGGATGACTTATGTATGTTTGCTTTTGCGATCGTATAAATAGAGGAGAAGAATCGTATCACCAATTTATCAGTGATATAATTGATATGCTGGTTTATGAACAAGGTTACCAGTCGAGTGAGGCACTGGTGGGAACTAAAACATTAAAAATCTTTAAGGGAAAAACAGAGAGAAGACCAAGAGTAAGAGAAGCGACAAGAGGGATTGTATTGATAGCAACAACCATATTACATAGCAGAGTATGTTTTATATATAACCATGGGAAAACCCTAACTACCTAGTTGGGTCAGCACATCTATGGGCCATAGGCCCTACAACACTCCCCTTGTGCGGTCCAATAGAACTTCATACGCAAAGTGCTTCACATATAGTGCTTCAAATGTAATTCTTCAAATGTCGCCCTCTCCTTGATGACTTGTGCCGAAATCAATTGCCTTATTAAAACTTTGACAAGGAAAAAACCCAGTGGGATAAAACCTTTGTAAAGCTCTTCACATGTAATACTTCACATGTTGTCTCGTATTTTACATGTAGTTCATCACATGCAATACGATCTTCAAGGACCGACTAGTCTAAGTTAATTGCCTCGTTAAAACTTCGTCCGGGAAAAACCCATAGGGACAAAACCCGAACTAAAGAAAAAGAGTGCAATATTAAGAAAACTTAGAACATAAATATACTCGAATATGTTGCCTCATTAAAACCTTGACAAGGAAACCCGAAAACCTAAGGACAAAAGCTTGACGAAGGGAAAAGAGTACAACGTGATGAGATGCAAGTAAAGTCGATCGATTGCGAGATGATCACTTTGCTCGATTGAAGTTGACTAGTTGCTTCACAACTCCTAAGGCGAGAAAATCCTCGTGGGGAAGACAATAGCCTTAGGCTGGGAAATTACATTCCCGGTGTTTGTTGTTGTCTCATTAAAAACCTTGACGAGTAACAAAATTAACCATGTGGGAAAAAGTAACCTCGGTGAAGGAAAATAGTTCAACACACCATTAGATGCTCCTCCCGATGTCGACAATTTTCATTAGTCTAATGTAGTCAAAAGGAGTTTATCACACTTTATACTTTGGTGACTTGAATGTTTATAAGACCCCGTTGTTGATTCTAAAAGTTACGTTGCTTAACAGACTATCACGTTTCATTTCTTTGATTCGGATATTTTCGGTAATATCAACGCGATCTTTATGTCCGCAATGTTCAACATACTTGATGTTTTTAGTGTTGTCTCGCTAAAAACCTTGTCGAGAGACAAAACCCTTTAGGAAAAACTATTCTCGATCGAAGGAAAAAGAGTACAACACAACTTCAATTTCGAGGTAAAATATGTCGACATCATATCCTTGGATCCTCCCCGATGTCGGCATCTCCCCCGACTACTTTCAGATTTGTTATAGACTTCCTTTAGTCATGTACTTTTCAAAATCAATATCTGTAACGACCTAGAAAATAGTCTACCGTATCTCCCCCTGATTACTTTCGTTGGAGAAGAGATTCTTGTTTCTTTATAATCAACAACTTTTGGATTGCACTTTCATTAGCATTCCTTTTAATGTCTTTGCAGGGATAAAACACATTTATGTCAATGGTGACCTTAAGTACATGATAACATTCATTATACCATTCCAATGTCGTTGCGTTGGCGCCGAGCTATATCTAGCTAACAAGTTCACCGAGGATGTAACATTTGGTCGAGCGCATTATGCTAAGTACAATAATGCGTCTATTATACTTAAATAAGGGAAGTTCATCTCCCAACACAACTTCGCCATCTTCCTTTAGACCAATTGGTCATTTATGTACATTTGCAACTCGACTAATCATGGGAGTGCTAGCGGGATGCATGTCCTTGTTAAATTGCACGATAATGACATATGCAAACTGGTGGAATAATATACCACAAGCTCGGTCTTCTAGTTCGAACATAGATAAGATCGAGACTTCCCGAGGATTTTCATCTCAAATTCATATTTGAAATATCTTGTAAGATCTCTTATTCCATTAAGAGTACTTATCATGTCCATACCATCGACATAGATAGCTACAATTCGAATCGGAACTTATTTAATACGCATGGTACAAAACCTTACTTGTTTATCCGTTCCCAATCAAATAGTCACTTAGACGGGTATACCACATCCGCTTTGATTGTTTAAATCAATAAGTGAGTGTTCGAGTGTAATCGCAAACACACTCCGTGGTTTAGAGTCATTCGACTTGGGAAGCAAAAGTCCATCATGCACTTTTGCAAATATCTTTGAATCTAATTCTCCAGAGATATAACCACATCTACTATGTTTCAAGTTCTTTTGAAACTACCAAGCAAACTAATTAACTGAACATTATGATGTTCAAAAGAGTAAGCGATCCGGGGGTTTGTGAGAAACCTCGCACCACAAGGTGATTCTTTATACTTTAAGACCTCATTCTTCTCACTACACTTTATGACAAATAACCACATATGTCCCACAGTTTACACTAGGTTGGTTAGCACTACCACACCAAATACCCGTATATTTGTCAAAGAACTAAGTTCTACCTGGATTAAATAGGCCAAATATGCTATTTATTTGAAATTAATCAAAATAAAGCATGGTCCGATATCATTGTGCTCTACTTCCAGAGTAACCATTTATGGATTATATCATCATTGTGCACGCATGATACTTCCATTGACTCATGCGCATTCTCATAATCCGTTAGGATTTCATTGTTCTCTAGAATCATTTAAAACTTGGAGCGTCCTCCAGTTTGATTCATGGACATATTCAGAGACAATCTTATGAGATGATTTACGATGATATAAATAAGATGTGCCTTACTCACCTACTTCCTTTCTAGGTGAGGATCGATCGAACCAAGTGGTCTCTCCAACTTCCTTTATGGAGCCACGACCTCAACCACACTTCCACAGAATGTATTTGCAACACCTTAGTCTATGGTGTATATACAGTATTGAGGATTTGCAACTTTGCAGGTAGGTTTGCAGCTGGTATGTGTGATCTCATCACTTTAGCAATATCGTTGTACATTACTCGAAATCGAATATTCTTTATCACTTCACATTTACATTTGTGGAGTAGAAGAATCAATATGAGACACAGTGGGAACACACCACGACAATTCCTGTCATTCCCTTAGAAAATACTTTTTCTTATCCCCCCCTAACGACGGGAAGACTATCTCATTAAAGTGATAATCCGCAAATCTAGCGATAAGATATCTCCTGCCAAAAGTTTTAAAATGCGGATAATTGTTTGGTACTCATTTCCAACATAACTACTTAACAGTTTTGAAGACCCATCATAGTACGATGTGGAGTCGTAATGGCACATATATAGTGCAACCAAAAATGCGTAAGAACACGAATGTCAGGATTAAATCCAGTCACCAAATCGGTACGCGAGAAAAGGTTGACTAATATTGGGTTCTAAAACGAATTAAGTAAGATGCGTGTAATATTGCATATCCCAATAGAAATAAAAGATAGGTTGGTACGCATAACCTATTCCTTAGACACCATCTGTAACCTTTGATGGTAGCCTCTGCGAGACCATGGGGTATAAGATGCTCTAAATTGATCCTATTAAACATGCAATATTCATCAAATCCTTTTGATGTCAATTCTCTAGCATTAACGTGGGTGGTGAGCCTTTGCACTTTGCATTGTGTAATATGTGCTATGAGTTTTACAAAAATTAAACGCATCGTTTGTTGTGAGTGATAACTGATTCAATGCGTCGAATCATCCACTAGAGCCATAAATCACTTGAATGGTCTGCATTCTGCATGGATATAGTTCACTAACAAAATTTTATTTCTTTGAAGAATGAGTTAATTACCATTTGCATCTAAGTAAAACAGGATGGTCTCAATCATGTTTTACTAAAGAAAGACTTTGTAAGATGAGTGACGTGCTTTCTTACTCTAAAGCATAATGGGGAGAGGCAATCGCAAATCTAGTAACTTTAGAGATCACTGATTGTGATAGATGCCGTAACTTCGCACTCTATTAGTTCATTATCTTGTACACTCAAATGAAGTGACGCCCGTGTTAGTACTTTCAAAAAACGGAACATCGTGTCACAACCAATGTGCCTTATGGTTATGTCAAAGTCTTTATGAATCAATCCCAATCAGTTCAATTGTTCGGGTTAATATGGATTCAGTAATTCAAGTTCCAGTGATTTACAATTCACTAGATTGACACATTAATTTTCTAAGGATATGCTTCCTTCCACATTCATTAGAAATAGTTTATAGACGCAATCAAACTTCATTCTCCTTTGTAAGTTTACAAAAAAAAATTTTAATAGTTCGCGCATGAACATTCTTTGTACTTAACAAGATGTGACTATCCCTTAGTACATACAGAGCTTCGACATTGAGTCTTGAGAGATTTAATAAGTGGTGTGTCCTTATTACGTAACAAAAGTGGAATTCAACTCAAGTACTTTAGAGTGAATATATGTTATGTTTCAGGGGGATGATATATTTTTCATCTAGATATATCTCAAGTGCATTTATGTCTCGTGGTTTTACTCCATAAGTGCAGACGAATAAGATAGTCGATTGGCCAGAGGCAAAGTTCTTGTTGCCATTTAAGTTGATGTGAAAATTGGTTGCTACTATTATACACACATTATATTGTATATATCAAAACCTATGACCAGTGCATTTCCAACTCTTTCATTTATGATGAGAGCTAGAATTACATCTTAGCTTCATCCCATATTCAAATTTGATACACAATACTTTGGTGTCATTTCTACCGGGAAAAAAAACATCTTTGTCTCATGATATATATGTCCCTTTTCACATGCTTTATATGAGTCATTACGTCTAACCCTTATTACTTCGGGGTTCTTTCCATTTTCGGTTTTGCTACATTTAGCTTAACTTGAGAAATTTCTTTATCTCAATAGGTCAAGAGAATCTCACTGCACATGTCAACCACTTACTTGAGGTTGAATATATTACTAAAGGTAGTTCTCTTGTTGTCACACTTCAACATATACCCTGGTTCGTTAGTATGATGGATGAAGTAGAGAAATGAAAATTCTGACTCATATCACCTTTTGTGAGTTCTTCCACTAAAATTAGAATACATGTAATTTTATTTTCAACGTATCTTTTGAAACTATCGACTCGTTAATAGTCGAGAAAATGGATTACATCCCACAGAACTTTCAAATTTAGAGATAAAATATCATGTATGCAACAATGGTTCTCAAGTACTTTTAAACCTCAAATGAATGCATTATAATTGAGTTGGTACAACCAATTGAACAAAAGACGTCATTCAACTATAACCAATATCATACTTAAGAGAACAAAATAACATTAAGACCAAAATTCTTAATGATCGAGATCAACAATCATAATTTAAGTTGACCGTTTACGTGATATGGACTTATCTTAAAAAAAATTTAAAGAACTAGGCATGTTCTAAAAAAAATAAGCCAAGTAAGTATTTAATGTTAAAGCCCACATTAACTTAACATTAGTTATTACATACCTGATGCTTTTGTTCCCATAGACGGAACCAGAATATACTTGATCACCCCGAACTTGGAACAGATGAGACTTTTGGAACAGGGTCGGACCGGGTTGGCTCGGACCTGGTTGGGTCGATTTGGACTGAACCCGGTTGGGACTTTTCTTCTTTTCCGTAATCAAATCATAACATGATCGACTTTTCCTTCTCCTCAGGTTCTCAGAAGGATTCAAAGCGGCGGGGACACATGATGCAATCGCAACACAAATATACGCAGAGTGAATTAATAATTATTATAAAATTTAATCACTCAATGGATCTTTTTTTTTTTTGAAAGAAACATCTTGATTTCATTAATATAACAAGAATGAATACATCATTTTCAAGTACATCAAAGATGAAAACAATGATAAAATACATATATCTTGTTTCATAGATGAAACAGATATTTGAAACATGGCATTTGAAATAATATTATGCCATTTGAATTCTTCTTCTTCATTAAGAGTAACATGTCCCAGAGGGGAGTAATTTGCGCAACCCATCGTTATCACGATCACCTCTATTAGCCTTTGATCTTCCCATAATTGTAGAATTTCGATTACTTCTGGTAAATCTTCATCGTTGATGTTGTTGATATGAATGATCCATTCAATAGAAACGCCATAACGGCTATTAGAAATATCTAATTGGCTTACAGAAGCCATTAGCAATGAAATCAATTGAAGATAAACTAAAAATATTATTTACAAACTCTAAAATCGCTAAAAAGCGATAGTTTTATTTAATACTAGAAAATAAAAATAATATTTATAACCAAATCTGTCAATAGATCTGAAAATTTCAGACCAAATCTGACAGATTTGGATTATAATCTAAGAGATTTACAAGAATTTAGTTTCAGAGAAAAATCAGTTATTTTCTGGAGAGAGGAGGAGAGAGGATTCACTCAATGGATCGATTTGCATAGATGTATAAAAAAAATAAAAAAAAATCAATTTATGCAATCGTTAAAGCATCATGGGTGAAAGCATAACGGACAATATGATGCAATCAATTAAGTTGTCAAAGCATAAATCAAACGTTACAATTCATTAAACAAATAATAAAGACAAAGAGTAAAGTACTGCAATTAAGAGTATCAGAAAGTTTAGGAAAGATTTTTTTTTTGTTTTTTACTAACCCAATTAACAGCATAAAAATACCCGCACGTTTGGAAAACACCTTTGACCAAAAAAATACTGAATATTGTATTTTTTTTTTTTTTTTTTTTTTTTTTTATTTCATGGTTTACCAATCTAATTCCTATTAAAAACATCGTGGTTTTATACACTTCATGTGCAAACAAAACAGGATAGAGATTTCACGACGCATCCAAAAAATTGAAACAGGAACAGACGAATTTTTTTTTATGATTACCTATCATACATATGTTATGTGATTAAAATAATAGCATAAGATGTTCAATCAATCATCAACTATACATGTGCATCAATTTTCATAAATGTGATAATAGGGAAAATGAGTATACCAATCGTTAATTATGTTACCCATGTCAGGTGATAACATGGATTTACATAAAACTCATCCAACGAAAATACAGTGGACCATATAGAAGAAAAAAAAAACCAGTAAAAGAATAGAAATAAATAAAAGAAAAAATATGTTCAATCAAAACAGGGCAAGCAAGAGTCACAGTGACACAAAATCAATATATCCGGTCAACCGGTCATGAATGACTAACAGACAAAATAGCATACACCCAATTCAAGGACTCTAACAGTCACACTATGTGCAATGAAATCATCAGTAGATACCCATATCCTACTAACATAATCAACGGAGATTAAGTTTGGAATTTCATACCTTGAGCGTGGTTGACAGAGAGAAAAACAATAGAATTAACAATGGACATTACCGAAGAGGCGAAGACGTATTGTGAATCTTTTTTTTTCTTTGCGGAAGCCGCTGAGTTTTTTTTTTTTTTTTTTACAGATCTGATTGAGAAACCATTCTTTATGGGAAAAAAAAATCAACAAATCCAACCGGGTATAGCTTCGTGCTTTTGATGGCAAAGTAAGAAAAGAAAATCATCGATTCCAACTTTTAGCTTCAAGGTAGAACTCGTGCATGATAACGTCTTTAAGGGAAAAAGCAGAGAAGACCAAGAGTAAGAGAAGCGACAAGAGGGATTGTATTGATAGCAACAACCATATTACATAGCAGAGTATGTTTTATATATAACCATGGGAAAACCCTAACTACCTAGTTGGGCCGCACATCTATGGGCCATAGGCCCTACAACAAAAAATTGTTTTTTTTAGTCTTTTGGAGTTCGTGGACCAAAATCAGTTCGAGACACTTTTCTTCCGAGTCGAAGGATGAGAATGATTTTTGTGGCGATCCTTCCCTACTTTGGGGATCACTCCCAATTTGAGGCCGTCATTCCTCAATTCGGAGATCACTCCCAATTTGGGACCAGGTCATTAGGTAGTAAAATGAAAACTATAATTTTGATTATTAACTATTAATTTAATCCTTATTAAATTTTTAAAATTTTAAATTATTTTGTATTTTTATTTTATGGATTTCTTTTTGGTTTGACTAGGTTTTATATTTTTGCAAGTGAAAAATACTAGAACCACCCTACTATATGGGTTCAATATTTAGAAGCCCCACAAAATGGATCCTCCAGTATCAACTTCATATTTTTCAGAAAATGTTACTACTAGGCTCAAAATATCAATTTTTCTTCAGATCTGGCCCATAATTAATTATTACGAATTTTGATAATGACAACATTACCCTTTACTATTTATACAAGAGGAATACCAGAAGATATTTTCATTTCTCTATTTTTTTCTCTCTCTTCTCCATTTATTCTCTCTCTGGCTCCCTATGAAATTTCTGTTCGATTCATTCATCAACAATGAAAGATCGAGATGACTTCTTCACCGGAAATCATCATACTTGTTTCATGATCGAGGAGATCTGTTTTGGATGAGTTTTTTGTTTGTGTTAAAGAAGATCGAGAAAACAGTAGTGAAAGATCGAGAAGACTTCATCACCGGAAATGATGAATAGGTAAATTTATTCTGTTGCAATCATTTTAATTCGATTCGATATTTTCTAGGATTTTCTTTCTTCTCCATAGACTACATCTAATATCTCCAACATTTTTTTTGTTTCAATTGATTTATAGCTTAATCAACCGATTGATTTGATCTAAGTCATTTAATCTGGATTTCTCAGTTGATTCAAATACATCTCATGTATTTGATTGAATCGTTTTCAATCGATTTGAGTTATTTTTCATTTGCTCTTAAGATCTAGAAAAACGATAATAAATTTGTTATTAGTAGAATAAGATGTGTTTGGAGCGATAACAAATCAGGATTCTACTCTCTGTATTTTTGAATTTTGATATTGATTTCGTTAGTTTTGTCTCAAAACGGTTTTGTTTGGTGTGGCTATGTGCATAAGATTCAGAAATGGAGTTGGTGGTTCTGGATTCGTCATTGTTTTACCCTATTATCCGACTAACATTTCTGGTTTTCCATCTATCCATCCTTAACAAGTCAGTGTTCGATTTTGTTTTATCCTCTAAACTCATAATAATGATATTATTAGTAGGCGCCCCTTGTTTGATAGGGGTGGTCCATTTGGAAATCAAATCATGCATAAAGAAAAACATTCAGAATCAAATCAAATGTGAGAAAAACGTGATGTTAAAATGGTGGCGATGATTTCAAAGAGGAGATGATTAGTAATAGTTTTGTGAAGATCAAGGATGTTTGATTTGGTTGCTAACAAACTAGATTTGTGATCTTCACGTAGAATTGTGTTATACAGTGGGTTTATTTGACTAATCAATGATAACAGATACTGATGGCAGTTTGGGTAGTATTTCCACTTATACGTACAAGTATCTCAAACTAACGGTATTGATGGCTGCATCAATTCTGAAGTGTCTATTGTAAATGTAAATGTAAATGTAATTGAATTTAGGCTATTGGAAGTTATGACCTTAAGCTACCTATTGTTTATGTACTTAATGCAGCACTAATGCCCATTTATTTTATATTTTTTTTGTTATTTAAGGGGCATAGGCGAGTAAAGGATTTTGATATAAGAAAGGAAAGGAGGAAGTTGGGGCCTCTAATAGAGCTGTTCAAAGGGATTACAAGGTTCAGGTGTCTCAGAATTACCTTGAGATTCATCTTTTTTTGGGTGGGGAAAGGAACTTGCTGCATACCTGAGAAAGGTTCTTACGGACCATCCATTTCTGCCATTAGTGTTACACCAGTAAACTAACATTATTAAATTATATATCGGTATAGTAATTCGAGACTTTCCCGTCAACTACTAATTCTTATTTCCCGGTCGATTTTGAACCAACACACAGGTAACCTTCCGCCAAAAAAGAGCAAGAGTGGTTTAAATGTTGGCATCGTAGTTTTTGTTGCGGTTTTGAGCTTTATTGTCATGTTTGTAGTGTTTTATTTCAGAAGGAAAGGGTCGGATATCGATGAAGAATAAGGTAAATAATATTTATCTGGAGTAAAGTTTGAAGTTCAATTATGTATATATGTGACTAAACTTTTATTCAGAATATTATAATCATTTTCTCGCATCATCACATCTCACTCAGTTCTGTAACAAATGATTAAGAATTACTAAGATAGATCCAAGCTAAGAGCATAAAATTAGCTCAATAAGTACATGAATCCCACTTTTTTGATATTTAAACTAGTACTTATGAATGTTAAATTGGTTTGCAGTGCTTCTAGGGATAGAGAACAAGCCAAATACATTTACTTACGCAGAACTGATAACAACTAGCGGTTGTTTGAAGGCTGGTGCTGGTTGTTTTAGGATTGATTTAATGAATGGCAGAGTTGATCTGCAACTGCAGTTGAGGTGAAGCTAAAATAATTGTTGTGTCTAGATAATGGCTTGCATTTTTGATGTGTAATTTCTGGTTACACTTGCATCAGGATGTGTAATTTATGGTTACACTTGCATTTTGGATGTGTAATTATTGATTACACATGCATTTAAGTATGTGTATCTACTGACTACTCTTCCTTGGCTGATATTCTACTTTGAAGCTCTACATTTCATCATTTTTACCCATCGTTTGATTTGAGTTTCATCCATCATTTTAGTTGTTTAAATAGTAACAACATAAGGAATTTGGTATCATCACATTGAACTGTGTATCATCTTTTCCTTCAATTTCATTAGAAGTTCCATATGTTGCTAAAATTTTCTTGAAAATGGTTTTTGTTGGCTACAAGCCATGGTATTTGTATGCTTAACTTGTTTTCTAATGCAATACTAATGAAACTTATAAAATTGTGATTTGTTTGATCAATGTATAGGTAACTTTTCCCACTTTTAGTTGGAGAAGGTGCTGGTGGTGCAGGTGCAGGTTTTAGAAGAGGATTATGGAGCTGGTGGTGGTGATGGTGGTGGTATTGGAGCTGGAGGAGGAGTAACTGGTGGAGGAATATATATCAGATGGGTGTGGCAGGTTGTGGCATAATGGTTTGTAAGTTATCTGACTTTTTTTGGATGTGTAACTATTAGTTACACATGCTAATTAGATGTGTAACTTCTAGGTACACAAGCTAAATGGATGTGTAGCTACTAGTTACACATTCTAATTAGATGTGTAACTTATAGATACACGTTCTAATTGAATTACTAGTTAGTTAGATGTGTAACTACTAGTTTCTGAAGTTGCCATCTAGTATTGTTCCTGCATTTCTTATTCGATATTTAGATTCACGGTTGCTCACTAATTGATTATGTCTCTCGATAATGAATTCTTCAGATCCCATATTGTGGGTCTATATGGTTATGTTATTCAGACGGAGTAATGAGATTTTCAGCCTTTTTAGTTCTTTCATTTTGCCGCAACCATCATTTGCTTCAGGTAAATTTTCCTTTAATTACTTTCAGATGTTTATTGTCCACCATATAAACTACAGATGAAATAGTATTGAATGTCAGTTCGTCGGTATCTTTAATCTTGCTTTCATTCGGTGCTACCACCATATAATGTTATCTTAAGATGAGTTTTTCACAATGTAAGTCATGGAATCATGTTTGGAACCTTAGAGTTTAATGATAGGAATTTCCACTTACACAACTCAGGTGCATGTGTAACTTCTCCTTACACATTTTTATATGCATGTGTAACTTCTCATTACACTAGACAAATGCATGTGTAACTTCTAGTTACACAAGTTAGATGCTTGTGTAGCTCCTTGTTACACATGCTACAATAAAATTAACTCCTCCTCCTTACACTAGGCTTCAGAGATAAGTTATCATGTGCCTTTTATGTGATCTTTGTTCTATAATTTCGCCTTGCAATTATTCTATAATTTTGTTTCTTTATTTTTAGTCCATCCAACCTAATTCCATGGATGTTTATTCTTGTTTGCAGATGTGCAAATATATTGAAATCGAGAAAGACAAAAAAAGGAAGGAATCATTTCTATTATAGGATATGGTGTATTATTTCTCGGATTTTGCTTTTCATATCTCGTGTTTTAATTCGTTTATTGTGTTCAAACAACCAATTACTATAATTGTAATAATTGATGAACGGACAATTTATTGTAAATGAAAATTAAAGTAATACATGTTTTTTATGATGAATAACTTGTAGATAACCTTACATATAGCACGTGTAATAAAAAGTTACACATGCATATGGATGTGTAACTTGTAGATACACATGCCATATGCAAGTGTAACTTCTGCATACACATGTGTAACTTTGCATTACACATTTTATATAAATGTGTAACTTCTGGATACACATCCATATGTTGGTGGTGGTCGACAGTGGTGGCGGGAGGTGGTTAGCGGTGGTGGTCGGAGGTGGCTGGCGGTGGTGGTCGGAGGTGGTTTGACTGGAGGTGGTGGTCGGAGGTGGTTGGTGGCGGTGGCGGTTGGAGGTGGTTGACGGTGGTTGTGCTGGTCGGAGGTGGTTGGAACATCATCACATAATATTTTAATAATTTTGCGCCTAAATTTAAATTTTATTTAGTTACGGGCTTGACAATATGCATAAGGGTATCAATGTCTTTTAATAATTTGGGGCCTAGACTTAAACTTCTTTTAATCAAGGGCCTCATATTATGGGTTATCCATGGATTGGGCCTTAGCCTAATTTTCCCTTTTTGCAATTGGATCTCAATCGGTTCGGCTATAGAAAAGGCTCATCCAAACTTCAACATTACTTTAATATGTAAAGAACAGGTGGAGGTTCAGCTTAAAAGAAAAAACCAACCCGAAGCACAGTATGCTCTTCATATGAGTTCAGTTAAGAAAACAATTGAAAAAAACAACCAAAAGAACGTATTTAAGTTTGGGGAGAAAATACACAACACACGTCCTAGTCGCACACAATTTAAAACAAAAAACAACAAAAATATATAAAAATTCTAAATTTTTAAAAAAATAATATTAATAATAAATAAATTTAAAGTAAAGGATAAGTTAGTTATTTCCAAATATTATGACACCCTTATCACCAAACTGTATCAAATGACACAAGGGGAACAACATTCCCACGTATAATCCCATTTTAGTAAAATTTCTTGCTTCAAAAAAAAAAAAAAGAACCAAATTTAAAAATATAATGTACAAAATACCTTTTCATACGTATTACCCATTTAGAAAGGTGTTGGGTCCAGCTTGTTGCTCGGCTGCCAACAAACTCTTAGTGCAAATGACTTTGTTCTTTCTTCAATGGAAGCTCTCTGCGGCACCCCTTGATAATAAATTTAAATTAATGAAGGGTAAGCTAGTCATTTTCAAATATTATGACATTCCTATCTTCGAACGATGGATGAAATAAACATTATGGTATAAAAAAGAAGATGAAATAAACATTTAAATGTCCCCTCAAAAATAAACTGGTCCCCAAAAATAATCATTCAAGAATACTTTTCAATCTCTTAGCAAAAAAAAAAAAAGAATACTTTTCAATCGACTCATTGCATTAGCATTTAGCATCAAGTATAGTTTGTTCTCCTCGGCTTTAGTTTTCAACTTTTTAAAAGAAGCCATTTGAAATACTAATAAATAAATTTGGCATTAATGACCACTGAAGTAATATAGTTTAGTAATGGGATCGCGGCTCCTGAGTCCTTTGAACAACAATGGGTGTCAACAAAAATGCTGCATTCAAGAGTTAGGTGTAGCTAAGAGCAACCAAAGTAGGCGAGTATAACCAAATATTTGGTCAAGAAACGAGACACAGCGGGACAGATTATCGATTAAAATCCGGACAAAGACCAAATCCCAAACTATATTTGGTCTGGGACCAAGAACAAAACCAAATATAGTCGAGCGAACATATAGTTAACGCCCTACAACAGGCGTGCATAAAGTTCACGCCTCACAACAGGCGTGCATAAAGTTAACGCCCCACACCAGGCGTTAACTATACCTCCGCCCCATTTTTTTTTCTTTAGGTTTGGGCGTTAACTATACCCTCGCCCCATTTTTTTTTTCTCTTTTCTTTAGTGTGGGGCGCTAACTATACCCCGCCCCATTTTTTTTTCTCGGCCCCATCGGGCGAACTTATAATGTATGCTCCACCAAATTTAGTCTTCTACCGTAGCGTCACACTACGGACTAAACCCAAATTTGGTCGTTTTTTTAGTCTTTAATCTTTGGTTATACTCGCACCACTGCAGTTGCTCTAACAGCCTATCACATCCTTGCTCTATCACGTATTCACGTGGAATTCACTCTCCCGGCTTATCCGTTTGAAGCGGACCGCTTCCCAAGTTGAAAAATAAAAGTCACTCTCTTTGTGAAAATGCCTTATTATCTGGTTGGATACCGAAAGCTTAAGGTAAAAGTAAAATATTTTTGCTTCATAAAAAATTCATTTTTTTCTACTTCTTCAAGTAATTCTGAAATCATATACCTAAATTAACTTATGATCAGATGTCAAAAACTATTTCTCAATCAGTATCCAAACATGCTATTAGTTGAATCAGCTAGAAATTTTACAATGTGTTGCATGTTTGGCAATCACTTGACAATAAGTTGTTTCTCAAACTTCTAAAAATCACTTATAAGTTAAAAAATAATAACGCATTTGGATACATCTTCTCGAAATTACTTTGGTTATATCTCGAGAAAAAGTCAAATGTTAAATTGACGATATAATTTTAACATAACTTCTAAAAGGTTGAAAGTTATAATCTTTGGTCGGATACCAAACATATTATAAGAGATTTGCTTCTTACTTTCAAAAGTAGAAGCCATTTGAAATACTACTAATAAGTAAATTTGTCATTAATGACCACTGGAATACTCCATCCGTCTCTAAAAGATAGGCAAGTTTCCTTATTTGGGTATGTCAAAAAAATAGGCTTGTTTCTATATGTGGAAAGTCAAATGTTATGATACCCATAGAGGGACCACTTCTTTCTCTCCCATTTCTCTCTTAATATTAAAGGGGGCCCAATTCTCTCTCCCATCTCTCTTATAACAAATGAGTGGGGACCAAGGATTGATTAGGAAAAAACATGAAAAAGTGGTTATAATGATTGGTTTTCTTAATTTTTGTGAAATCCAAACTTGCCTATCTTTTAGAAACGGAGGGAGTAATAGTTAAGGGGGCCAAGATGGACTAAGAGCAAATCCTATGGGTAGTGTCACTCTTTCAAATGAAGGAATGCACTACCAATTTGAGCAGTCTTTACCCCACTTTTCCCCCAAACACGTTCATACACTCGTTCAGGTGAACGAGTGGTTGGGAGTGTAACACTAGACGGGGGACAGTCCCCCGTCAAAAAAAATTGCAACTTTTTGAACTAGACGGGGGACAATTCCCCGTCTAAGTAGTTTTCTAAAGTTTTTTTTCTTTTGACGGGGGACAGTCCCCGTCTATATTTGGTTTCACTATCTCACGGGGACTGTCCCCCGTGAGTGTTTAAGTTTAGTTTTCTTTAAATTAAATTTTCCCTCCAAATGTTATTTTATTATAAAATTTTCAAATTTTTTTTATAAACGGGAGATAGTTTCCCGTCTAGTGTTCCTTTTCATTTTTGCCCATAGTGGCTTCACTCGTTCATATGAGCGAGGGGTCCTTCATATGGGCGAGTTAGTCTCCAAATGGAAACTACCCATAGGATATGCTCTAACACACTCTCTCTCATAAGTCTCTAAAATGCCGAAGACAAACTAAGATGCCCCAAGATCACATGACAAATCAGATTGGCAAGACTTTGGTGGTATGTTATAAGTTCAAAAGAGCACTCCAACTAAAAATCCAGATTTTCGTGTTAGTTTCTTTATACACAAAGTGATATTTTTGTAGTAGTGCTCCTCCTGGTACAGTTCTGCTGGAGCCTAGAGTGCAGGCTATGTTGTGCAATTCCTGGACCCTGGTCCGTTTGGGTGAATGAATGGCAACCTCAAATGAGTAGAGCTCGATGTGCACCCAGACCCAGATAAATGTGCCATCTAGATAGTCAGGTAGTGTAGTTGTAATTATTTTCCTTTATACTGTATAAAGTCCAAACTGAGAGCTACTGTATGTGTTTTAGCATAGTAGGGGTACTTTCGGCAGAAAACAGAGACAGTAGGAAGTATCCTATGTGAAAAAAGTAAAGAGGGAGAGCAGTTCAAAGACGCCAAGCAGTTCCAAGAATTTCCCTGCTCTCAGTCTCAAGACTCTCTAACTATGAGCAAATGCCAAATTTTCATTGCGAATGGTTTTCAATTTCTTCTTCTTCAACAACTGTTTCTTTTTCAAAAAAAGAAAAAAAAACATGGTTATCCATTAATAGCATAATGGTATTTCCTCTCAAGATAATAGTCTAAAATCAACACAACATCAGGGCTTGATCCTGTTTCAAGCCTTGACGTTCGAACATCCGCAGCGTTTTTCAGATTTTTTGTTCCCATTAGAAGCTTGATGCCGGGATGGATCTGTGGCTCAAGGTACATTTGAAGAATGATTCCTGATTCCAGGATTTGGATTAGTGAGAAAGGTGAAATCTAGGGCTTGATCCTGTTTCATAGATCATCGATGTACTGAATTATTGAATAAGAGTAAAGGCATATTAGGATTTCAGATTCTTAAATCTTGGGATTTGTTTCAAATTAGAAAAATTACATGTGAAAAACAACATTGGGTATGCTTTTTATATTGCTTATTGTATACAATGTAAGAAGTTTTACAATCAACTTGATTTGATGATGTCTTTGGTCTTCCGTCACTGGTGTTTTGATGGCCATTACAAATTTTTTGCTCATTTCATATATGCCTCTTAATTGTATAATTAATCAAGCATCAACAGCTACATGATATAAAGAATCCGAAACATCGTATTAATATGGGTTTTTGTTCACTGACTCCACAGAAATGATTGAGGACACATGCATTGTTGTGACAAAACAAAAGTTAGATTAAGATTTAGGCCTCATTCTCTATCATAACCTGGCATTTTTAGGGGCGACCCCAAAAGAATTAGGGGCGACACAAAAAGACAAAAAAGGTCACGCAAGCCTAAATCCAAGCTACCCTTATCTTCGATTTTTCAAAATGGCCGATATGCCCTTATATAATCGGTAGCAAACACAACAATCGGTAGTTTAACAATAATCGGTAGTCAATATAGACTCATTAGTTCCCGATTAATGTGTGGATATTTCGGCTGCAGTGCCCTTTTATAATCGGTAGCTAATTTAACTTATAGACTCACCGATTATAAGTAGCCCCAGATTCAACCTTGGCCAAATTCCATAGGTTTTGAGGGTACAGAGCCAACCATAACCATTTGGTTTGTGTTTTGGATGTAGCCATAATCGGAGGTCACATAAGTTACAAAACCTTCCGATGATAGGTTGCCACAAAATAAGTTTTTGCTTAAATCCCTTTTTTTCAAAATTTTGAAATCTTCCATAATAGGGAGGTAATCTAACTTGTAAACTACCGATTATATGTGGCCCCAGATTCAACCTTGGCCAAATTCCATAGGTTTTGAGGGTACAGAGACCACCATAAACATGTGGTTTGAGTTTTGGATGTAGCCATAATCGGAAGTCAAATATGTTACAAAACCTTCCGATGATAGGTTGCCACAAAATAAGTTTTTGCTTAAATCCTTTTTTTTCAAAATTTTGAAATCTGCCATAATCGGGAGGTAATCTAACTTGTAAACTACCGATTATATGTGGCCCCAGATTCAACCTTGGCCAAATTCCATAGGTTTTGAGGGTACAGAGACCACCATAACCATGTGGTTTGAGTTTTGGATGTAGCCATAATCGGAAGTCAAATAGGTTACAAAACCTCTCGATTATAGGTTGCCCCAAAATGAGTTTTTGCTTAAATCCTGTTTTTTGAAAATTTTGAAATCTGCCATAATCGGTAGATTATCAAACTTATAAACTTACCGATTATATGTATCCCCAGATTCAACCTTGACAACCATAACCATTTGGTTTGTGTTTTGGATGTAGCCATAATCGGAAGTCCATTGGTTACAAAACCTCCGATTATAGGTTGCCCCAGATTCAAAATTTGAAAGCTACCATAATCGATAGATATTCTAACTTAAATACTTACCGATTATTGGTTTTCCCAGATTCAACCTTCGTCAAATTAGACGTTGCAGTTTAAACCAAATTTATGAAATAGCCATTGGAGTTTTTGGGAAAAAGAAAAATAGCCGTTGGTCCCTAAACCTATATAAATAAACTCATATCTATCAACCCAATTGCACCAAACTCTTTCCTCTCTTCAGTTCTAATTTTGAAAACAAAAACATGAATATTGCTTGTGCCGAAGAAGAAGATTGTGCTATTTATAGAGCGTACGTTGTGGTAACTGCTCATGATCTTGTTCACAAGCTCCACAAATCGGAATCCCTAGAGCAGCTATGGAACCGTATTTTAATGGTATTTGAGGCGTTAGATGGTAATCGAATTCGAAGATCATCCAATGACATTAAGATGAGGTTAAAGGCGCTCGATAAGGAGATTGAGAAACTTGAAGATGAGGAATAATTTGTTAGGGACGCTTTTCCTTGGTGGACGTATGAAAAACGAGTAAGTATCTCTGTAACTCCGACTCACATTAACATAAGTTAGTACTAACTTGTTACTCATTCGTAATTTCAGAGAAATCTTGCTGATTGTCGGTATGTGGACCTCTACGGGAAACGATTTGAACATAAAGGATGCTACAAAATCAAGAGGGACAATTTCTATGGTCACTGGAAGTTATGATATTTTTTAATACTTTTAAGTGATTGTAAGAGTATTTAGGTGGTTTTAAAGTGATTGTAACATTAAGGTATTTATGTAATGGTTGCAATCGGAAGATTATTAATATAAAAGCCTACCGATTAACTATAAGCGATAGTTTATTTGGTTAAATAAGCAACCGATTACCATAATCGGAAACTTTACGAGTTAATTTAATTTCCGAATATTATGTTGTTTAGATATAGGACTTTCGATTGTTATAATCGAAAGCCAAGGAGTGATATATGTTCACGATTATAGTGTTCATACAGAATAATCGAAGGAAACATATAAAATAAACCTACATAATTTTATAATCGGAAGTTCAAGAAGTTAACTTCGTGACTGAATATGGTGTTGTTTGGTTACAGAACACAAAGGACTTTAGTGCAATAATCGGAAGCTAAGGAATGATGTTAGTTCCCGATTATGGTGTTGTTTGGATACAGAAAACAAAGTTTTATTCACATAGAATAATCGTAGGAACAATATAAACTAACCCTACCGATGACAATAATCGGCAGTTTAATAAGTTAACTTAGTTCCCGAATATGGTGTGGTTTGGTTATAGAAAAAAAATTATTTGTTCACAAAGCATAAACGGTAGGCAACGAAATTAACAATCTTCCGAATCTGATTTTTTTTTGCAAAATCCCCAGATTCGGTAGGTACATAATATAAATAGCTTATGATTCTGACAATAAAATTGCAATATCCTCAGAACCGGGAGGTACGTATATAAACTAATCTTCCGATTTTCTGTATAAAATTCAACAATTTCATATCTCTGCATGTGATTCGCTTGCGAGTCATCGTTAAATGCATAAAAATAATAATAAAACCATTCATAATTCATAAAACGAACCATTCACAAACCATAAACATAACGTACCAACTTATAATCCGACACAAACTTTGAAAACGACATAATCCGACCTAAACAAAGTTATCCATAAAGTTAACAAAACACCGAGAGTTTAGTTGTTCCTATTTTCTTTGACTTTGCGACCTTTACTACCTCTAAGACTTGGACCAACATCATCATTGGTTTCAGCATTTGGGACATCAACTTGAGTGCTTGATGACGCCCGAGTTCTTTTCTTCACCTTCTTTGTAGGTTGTTTGCCTTTTTCCCCGAACTGAGATGCATAATCTTCATTGTCAACGTTATGAATCAGCTCTTGGTGCTTTTTTATCTTCTCAAGTGGCACAGGCTCTCCGGCCTTTATGCAATTAGTGCACCATTTGGAAAAACTCTTGAAGCTGCTCATCTGTTTTAAAATATAGCATACCATCAGACGGTTATTACTCTATTTTGACCCATAATATTAAACTAAATTAACAAAACAATATGTACCAATTTATCAAAACCCGCAGGTTTCTCTTTGAGGATACTCTTGTACGGAGGTGTGGGCTTTGGTTTAAGATCACGGATTACACGAAGATGAGAAACATTCCGGTACCAATCCATATAGTTGGGAGCATTTTCAAAACCTTGTTTGGATGGCCTTCCTTGGTTGATCAAGTAAAGCGCCCTTCTATCCCAATGGGATTTACAGGATGGTGTACCCTTGTAAACCACCGTGATAGAATCTTTATCAGACTTGCAGTGCTACAGCTCCAAAGTGAAATTTCCATTGATTTGCTCCTTTGGTATACCTTGTACAAAACAGTGTTGTCGCATCACCCTTGAGGCATTGTACATCACATATCCTGTGGGGTGCCACAACGGTCCAAAATAAAGGGCCAAATCGGACCGACTGGTGATATGTCCATTAGCTCGGTCTTCCTTGTATGGATCAAAGCATACGTCTTGGGCTTTCAGTTCATCAAAAATCTCCCTCAAACGAATCAGCTGCTGCTCCTTTGTCCTAGAATGGTTGTCATCGAAGACGTACTTTGTTCTTCTAGGGTCACCTTTCGCCCACGCCGGGCCAATCCCAAGATAGGGAAGTGGTCATAGATCCATGTCTATATTGTCATTTTTGCAAATATTAGGAAATTGATTCTTCAATGGTAGAAAAATTAAAAAATAACCAAGTATGTAGAGTTAATAAACAATACCTGTAGTAAACTCACGTTCCCGGCCACTTGGCTAATTCCAAGCCTCGACGCCTTTCTCAACTCTTCCATTAACCACGCATGGAATGTCGTGCCCCAAGAGTACTCATGCACTTTATTGAGAGGATCCACAAGTTGTAAAAGGTTGGCATCGACCCGATTTCCACTGGTATTGGGAAAAGTGACACATCCCAATACACATAGGAGATATGCGGTGGCCGCGTGGTTGACTTGCTCATCGGTTAAAGTTCTTTTCTCTTATTTTTCCTTGGTTCCCTTGAACATATTCATCAGAGTACCCATGTTGAACTGTATAGTTTTATACTTGATGCATCTTTTGAACTCAGTTGTTGTTATTTCTTCATCCCAACCCAAACACTTCTTAGTTAGAGAATAAAGTTTGGACTATTCCAACTGCTTTGTGAACTCATCCCTAACACCTTTGCCATGGACATGGAGTCGAAAAATATGCACAGGATCATCTGGGGTAATCGTCATCTCCCCAAACAACATATAGAAGGTGTCGGTCTCAGGATAAAGTCTCTCCACAAACGTCGATATAGCCACCCGGTCATGTTCCAACATAGAGTTCTCGGCAACATCAACCAACCCTGAATTCGAAATAATTGTCTTGAACCTTTCACATTCATCCTTCAAAGGCCAATCCAGCATTTTAGTTGGTGCGGCGGTCTGTTTGAGTATACGAACCGCATCATAATTAATGATACTATTAAACACATGACAAGTTAAAAAAATTAGAATAACCTAAAACTATAACCCTTAAAACTATTACGAAGAAAAAGATAATAGGTAAATAAAATGGATACGATTATTATTACCTCGGTTTCATATATTTCTTTGGCCCAGGAGTCTTTGTATCCAAATAAAAATTGTCCTCCATCCTCCGGCAGCCCAAGTATTACACCTTTTGGAATATCCCGCACCTTCAGTCTTTGTGGGACAAGGTGTTGCTCTTTCTTTCGAGGATGATTTTTCTTTTTTGGCTTATCCTTCTTCTTGCGCACCACTAGTTTGTCCTACTTATGGTACTCTATATTCGGGTGCTTCTAGTTGAATTTCTCGCTTGTGATTGTGGAGCACTTGGTTGAACACCTTCTTGAACTGGTTGTGATTGAGAGGCACTTGGTTGAACACCTTCTTGAAGCGGTTCCGATTGAGGCGCACTTGGTTGAATACCTTCTTGAATTGCTTGTTGAGTTCCATCTTAAGCACTTGAAGCGGATTTAGCAATCCTAACTCTTATTGCACTAGCTGTCAGGTTCTGACGCCTTTCCTTCCTTGCACTAGCTGAGACAATTGCATCTTCGACTTTTTTACCTCGCTTATCCCTAAAAACAAAAGAAAGTACAACAATTTAGTAAACTATATAATCGGAAGTTAATGTAAAACCAACGTTCCCGAATATACATATTCGGTTGGTTGAGTTAACCACTAGCCTCCGATTATGCACAATCAGAAGTTTCAGTTCACCAAAAGCTACCGAATACGGATGATCGGAAACAAAAGAAAATTTTTGATGTTCGAATATGTTTATCCACACACAATAATCGTAAGATAAATTTTAATATAATCTTCCAAATACGAATAATCGAAAGTCAGAAAATGTCTACCCTTCCGAATGCATCACAATCGGAAGCCTCACAAAAATAATTTCTACCAAATATGCATCAATTTGTGTCCAGAAATTACTAAAGTGGTTGAGCCTAAACAATCAGAAGCAAATTACAAAACATGTCACCTGATTATCGTGTCTCTAATACTTGTTCTTCCCTAGTATATTTGGAAGGAAAAAACACAATTAACTTCCGATTATGATCGATTTAGGCCTCAGTAATGAAAAAGGTTCTACAATCAGTAGGAAACCTAAATATGTACCACCGGAATATGACAAATGTTCTTGTGAAATGAAGAATTCGACCACAAACAGAAGTTTAAAAACAATAACTAACCTACTGAATCTGGGTAATAACCGAAAACCCTTAAAAAAAACATGGATTCGTCGAATTGAAGCAATATAAACCAAATTAATGGTAGAATCTTACCTAATCGGGGCCATTTGAAGTCACCTAGTTCTTTTACCTTTCTATTATGATAAACATTAATCTATAACCATATACTCCCTCTGTCCCACTATTAGATGACTTAGTTCAAGTTTCCACAATTCTTAAGGCAAGGAAATGAAAACAGTATTTTTAAGTATTTTCTTACAATTATACCCTTATGTATAATAACTAGTAAATTTAGAAATGACTTATCTCTTAGACTATACCACGGATGTTCACAAATTTTATATCATTGGAAAACATTTTAAAACATCTAACTAACGAATATAAACATGCCTATCAAATTATATAAATTTCTTATACTAACAAAAATCAATTAATAGAGTAATGTTAGAAGTATCCCTTGTTTAGTAAACAGGTCATCTATTATGGAAAAAAATATAAAACTAAATAGGTCATAAAACAGTGGGATGGAGGGAGTACAACAACAACAAAGGTTTCAAGCTTAACAACATCAAGTCAATTTTAAATCATGATTACGTTTTTGATTATTTTGTTTTCTTTAAAGGAAGAAATTTATTTAAAGAAACCGAACTTACATAATTGGAATATCGTAATGGGACTTATCTCTTAAAATCCTAAGAGGTAAAGACTGTGGTCAGGTGATATCCGCTTTTTGGTTAGAGGACTTTGTCGGTTTTTCCACGCTTAGCTTATATAACTTACACAGAAACATGTTGGAAAACGTGATTAGTAGCTTCTTTAGCTTGTTGGTGATATGATGTTGCCTGGTTGTATGACATGCCCGGCTTCATCTTGATTCTGGTATCATCTGCTTGTTGGAGATGCGGTAAAGTACTCTACTTCGAGAGTGGTAGAAGGAGAAGGCTAAGACTATTAGCTCTTTTTTAAAGACTGCCCCCAAGAGTAGGCCATGATTTTTTGAGCGAACAGTTCCGAGACATTTTCATCCCTAGTTGGTAACGAAGTAACCGCTGGAGATAACTAACCCCAATTTCCTCGCAGTCGTCATCCCTAGTTGTCGTGAAGAGAGGGTTCACTTGGTACTGAAGCTGAGGGTGGCATATATAGAAGTTGTTGTGGAAGCAAGCCAATGTAGAATCATTTCGGAGTCGAATGGATCTTAACCCTGCAGAGTAAATCTTTGTCTAACCGTGTTCGATATTATCACCTAAATCTAGATTTTCATGATAACTAATACATATGTTTACATACATAGCACCTAAAACATACAAATAACAATTAATTAAAGTAAATAAGCTTCCCTAAAACAGGCATAAAACAACTAAAACATCTAAACATTTCTAAACTTAATCCTAGGCATAAACTAATTACTTTATTATAATTATTTATTAAACCAAAGAGACAAGATTTCCTAACTTGAGAACTTTATTGCAGTCTACCACCAGTTTTCTTTTTCGCTTTATCCCACTAACAATAAACCAGTTTTGCCCCTCCCATTATTACGCCTAGTTCTTTTACCTTTCCATTATTAAGCCTAGTTCTTTTACCTTTGTACCCTTGGAATGTTTCCACTTAATTTTCATTATGCCCCAGATTTTCTTCCCCCAAGAGCCATGGCAAGCAGACGAGTGGAATCGGTTTGATGTAGCAAACCTTATGCATTAATGAATGCATCGAACTAAGTCGACTAGTAGCTTCTCCATTGATGTCGAAGAGTTCAAAATCATAGTTATCCGTTGATAATGCAGTCGTAGAACCAAACTGAACCGGATTCAGCCAACTTACTAAGTTTCCAAATTTTTTTCTCTCTGGATATTATTGTTTGTAGCTTCCTCTGATTAGTTTATTGTTGTTAAGATTTATGGGTTTAGTCTCTGATAAATAATCAGATTTATGAGATGGAACTATGGTTATCCATTTTTGAGACACCCAGGGTGATATAGCTGTTGTTGTGTTCTTTTTAGTTGTTTTTTTGCAACTCATGATTCAGATTTTCGGAGGGTTTGATTGGATTAAATGACATAAAAACTGTTGGAGGAGTATCAAATGGTGGAGGTGGGCATACTAATTGTGGAATCCCATGAGCCAGATAGTTTTGATTGAAAACTGGGAAAATACTCGTTCCACAAATTTCACCAGTAATTCCTCCTGCCGGGTGTAGAGAGGCTTTCCTAGAAGTTGCTGCTGACGTTGAAACCAATCCATCTTAGCATAACCCTGCAACAAATCTTCAACTGGAGAAGCAAATTCCATGGCGATTCTAGCTAGACGAAAATCATTTTCTCTCAAACTTTTCAAATCAAACACACAAGCACCTTTTTTTACCTAATCAAACATGAAAAATCATATCTGGATCAAGTTGATTTCTTTTTGCTTAAATCATTAAAAACCCAGATTGAATAAGGTTATTGATAAATGATTAGAGGTGGGGAAGTCTTATGGTAGCTTGACTTGTTAATGTTGGATCGGTTGAGACTCTCAAAGAACCTGAGTTACAGAGCAAAACTCGAAAGAGATATTTGTTATTATGAAGAAAAAAGATGGGTCCTAATGTAGATAGGTTTTTGATTGTATACGCTCATATACATGTTTTTTTCTTTTGTTGTTGTGGTTGACATAGTGGGTTTTGTATGCCAAATAAATAAGCATAGTGGGAGCTAACTCGTAGGAGGTATTCCGTTTACTCAATTGGGCAAATAATTAACAGAAATCTATGTTGCATGGACACGGACACTTGCACGGTTACGAGGACACGTCAAATCTCCAAAAAGTTGGTTACGGGGACACGTTAGATGTATTACCTCCACCATTAAAATGAGATTTTACAATAATCTGCTCAATAAAATAATTGTTTTTATTGTAAAATACTTGATTGCTAATTAAATAAAATTAATAAAATAATGATAAAGTTTTTCATGAATAATGCTTGGATTTGACTAAAAAGAGAATAACTTAGCGTCATGTTTAGTTTATTTGGATTTCCCAAGCCAAAATTAATCATTTATGGCGTGTCCGAAAGTGTCCAATTAGTGTCCGTAAAGTGTCTAATATCGATTTTTATGCGACACGTGATGTGGTGTGTCCAATTAGCGGCAAGGGTCCGTAAAGTGTCTAATATCGATTTTTATGCGACACGTGATGTGGTGTGTCCGTTCATGTGTCTGATACGGTTACGGCATTTTTTTTGGCGTGTCCGTGCAACATATAGTAGAAACTCTTTTAATTAATACTCGATTATTTAATAAACTCTCTTAAATAATATTTTTGGCCGGTCCCGAGTCAGGGACAACGTGCCAAATTAATAATTCGCTAAAATTATAAGATAATACTTTTTCGATTACCTATGTAGGCCCCATATGAAATATAAATTAATAATGCACTATATATATTCAATACATTAATGATTTACGAAGACTTTTTGAAAAATGATTAAATTGTCTTCTGTTTTTTGCTAAAATCAATATCGCATTGAATTTCATCTCTAATGTTTCTTATCGTTGTAAAAATTTATGGTGTTATTTTCTCATAGCTTAGCAAGAAATTATTCAATGTGATTGCCGCTTTAATAGCCTCGTTTCTTGAAGGGGGGTCTATCGTTGAACTTTCATCATCTTCTTCCACATCTTTATCAATTCCCATAACGTTCTTGATTATTTATTCATCAATTAACAAATGTGTAACTTCATTTTCTTCCGGATAATTTAGGACATCTTCGACATTCATTGAATTGCGATAGCCTAACTTCTCGATCAAATTTTACAAGTCTTGAGTGATTTCACTGTCTGTATATTCATCCAAATTGTCTAAACTTGTGTTTAGATAGGAAATAAAAATATGATTGGATATTGTGTTTATAAAAATATGATTTGATATTGATATTGTATTTATATAGGAAATATAATAGATATAATATGGTATTTTGTTTTTAAAGATATGAAATTTATCTATAAGTTAATAAAATATTAATTAATATATAAATTATTAATTATTAATTTATCGGTTAATTAATATCTCGCTTAATTAATAAATTTGGATGGTCCCGACAACATTATTTTATAGAGTTTCTACAGTAGACAAAAATGCTATTCTCAGCCCTGGATGACGCCCTACTCTGCGCCCGTTCCAACGTGGCTAGATGACGCGTCAAAATTCACGTGATTATACATTTTTTCTCTCTTCCGTATATCTTTTTTTTACTTCCCCACCAACACTTCTCATCTCTCTTTTCCTCCGTTGAAACAGATCCTTCTGCATATATTGTTGGAAAACCACCGGTTTTTTATGTGAATAAAATTTTTATTATAAAACGGTTTTTCAAAATAATTAAAATACCTTCCAAAATTATCTCTTAATTTTATTGGGTAAGTTTTTATCTTACATATATATATATATATGGAATTGCACTAGGGTTTTGATATGTAGAAAAAACCTATCTCTTGAATCCACCGGTTTTGAGTACTTCTTCTTCGTTTTCTTTGTTTGATACGAGGGTTTTTAAGTGCTAACGAATCGTGAGTTTTTCCGCTGCCAAGTTCTAAAAGGACAAGTTTGAATGTGCTATTCAAATTTGTTAGGATTGTTGTATCTTGGAGGCAGATGTACCCGTAGGGCTATAGCATCATCTATTCGAGTGTAGTCGGGCATTCTTGTCTTAAGGACAAAGATGTTGAACATGTGCCTCAATCCACCATTACCAATTTGTTCATTCATGGTGTTTTAACAGGGATGTGGAAGACGTCAACAATTTAATGGGAGACAACATAAAAACAAAACAGATAAGTGCCTCTTATATTAATTAATTGTTTGATATATTATCAATTTTGATTGTTATTCTCCAACATATATCCCATCGAAGAAATCGTTGTATCTTATCTCTATTACAATCCTAATCGTTGTGTCTTTGAGTCTCTTTATTGATATGGCTGAACTGAGCTCAATACTATGGGAGATATGGTTTACGCAAGATTACTGGTGGATCATATAACACGAAAGGTGATTATTATCTTTGAAATGTCGTTTGTATTGGGATAATTTGAGTGCCAACATATTGCTTAGCGAGATATTAGTATTTAATAAGTTGTAGATGCTAATGGTCGGTGGTCGCTTAAGGCCTAAACTAGTTTAGTTTTGTAAAATCAAAAGTTGCTGGTGCTGATCTTTTGAGGCGGGACTTTGGAAAATTCATAGTAAACTGAATGTTAGTCTGTTGGGACCACTAGTTATAGACTTCTTTGTTTGAATAAATTACTTATCTGTGAGGGAAAGAAATGATTGTCAGGTGGTACTTTATGTAATTAGACAACTAATGAATTATAGTGGTACAGTATCTACCATTATGTAAAAATTCATGGATGCCAACGGGGCTATCCGAATACTCTGCAATTTTACCTTGACGAAGAAGTGGAAGCACTGTAGGTTCTAGTCTTCTATAGAGGAAGGAAACGGGTGAAATATGGTTCTGTTATACTTTGGGCTTGTTCTCTCAATTCGGCAGGGATTGCTAGGAGGGGATAAATATGTCTTATCAAGTCAATAGACGTGCATAGAAGGACCTCTATTATCCTTAATTGATGGGTCGTTTCCAAGCTAAATCTTTCACTACAGCTTGAAGATCTGTTCTAGGTGGCACGTAGTAATGCACATTAGAACCATAGAAGTACGCTGATCAACTCCTTTAGTATTACCGGAACACTGGGAGCATCAAATGGCGAATGTGTGTACTGCCGAGTTTCAAATGTATACACCAGTTCCGCAAATGGTTGAAATAGTACCACATTCTTGAATAATTAATTTTTGATAGCTAACTTGGTTGTAAGTGTAAGTCATCCAGGTAAGAGATTTGCGTACGAAGATGAGGCGATGGATGCGGGAACTGGAACACTAGATTGTGCCAACAAAATTGAGCCCTGCATCATGCAAAATTATACCCGGTGGTACAAGTAAGTTAATTTGCAATTGATTTCCTACTTTGGAACCCGCGTCAGGTACCAACCCCATCTGGGTGCGTGTTTTATTTCGAGTTGTGTAAATCTCATGTTGGAGTTGGAATTGGTAAATTACGGTAAACAGCCTCATAACAATTATTCAATGTGACTGTCGTTGAGAAGGTATTTAGGTTGTACACCTTTATAGTGAGGCTCTTTTGTGCTGAGATTTTCAACTACAGGAGATGCGGATCATCTTGCGTTGATAAATTATTGCATTTGTTGCTGTTGTGTACTTGCTCAAAGCAAGAGGTTTGTCTAGAATTCATCATAAATGTGGGGGAAAAGACCTATGATCTTGATGGCAATCCATCAACTGTGAGAGGTATATGATGAATGTATCAAACAACCTTGAAGAAGATAAGAAAGACATGTGTTTATGGACCACTTCAGGTAGCCATAATTTAGAGAAAATAAGTAATATGGAAAATTGTTCATCTTATTTGCACATGTCAGTGTGTAATGATACACAGAAAGTATCCTTGACAGGTTAATCAGATTTGCGACAAACTACAAGGTTTGGAGAAAATGTAGAGTACCTGATGCAATCTGATTTTGCATTTATATTTGTATAAGCTTAGATACTTATCTTATTGGTTGCCTCTATTATGATATATCTTGTGATATGATAAATATGTTTTACATCTACTAATCGGTGTTGTTTAAGATTTGACAGGAAACTAATATGCGGTTGACATGGTCTAAAGGATCAATAGGTAACCAAAAGAAATTTTGAGGATATAGTTTCTGTCTAATGTGTTTAGTATGTGTTGTAAAACAGATGTGCATATCTGCATTTACCCTCGGAAATCACAGGGATGCTCTGATTAGAAGACCAGAGATTGGAATGCACGAGGTACATATTTAATTTCAAATATGTGATATATATTGCACTAACCTTAATTTTGAGGAAGCTGTAAAGAATGTACTAGTGAATAGTACATGTGTTTTTTATATGCTTTACAACCACCTATGAAATATGTGATATTTACAATTTGGCTGAAAGACCAAGTTGGTTGATATGATCTAAGGGATCGAAGTGAACCAGAAGATATTCTGATGGAAATGGTATTTGTCAAACTCGATGAGTTTAATGTGTGTTGTAAATGTGCAGTATATCAGTTGTATACAAATACACTAGTATCTCAAAAGAATTACTGGGATGATCTGATCAGAGACATGTGTTTACAATTTGGCTGAAAGACCAAGTTGGTTGATATGATCTAAGGGATCGAAGTGAACCAGAAGATATTCTGATGGAAATGGTATTTGTCAAACTCGATGAGTTTAATGTGTGTTGTAAATGTGCAGTATATCAGTTGTATACAAATACACTAGTATCTCAAAAGAATTACTGGGATGATCTGATCAGAGACATGCGATACTTGAGGTACATATTAAATTGTGTATACATATTATACTGACCTTAAGAGATGTTGTTGATTCAGGCTATGAAAAAATCTTAGCCTATGTGTACCCTCTTAAGGAGTGTCTATCTAAGGAATTCTTTAAAATAGACATGATGAAATTGACTTTTCGAGAAATCAAAGTTTATGTGCTTTAATTCAAGCAGGAGAGGAAGCCGAATGGCTATTAATATGCTTCTTAGAAGATATTCCTCTGTGACCGAAGCCTGTGGCCATCATTGCAGAAACTCAATTGACTATGTGAGTCTAAAGTAAATGAGCAATGACAAAGTCTAGACATACTCAGAGAAGGTTAATTCGGTAAGACAAACTATACTCTCTAATGAAGTAATTTTAGTTGATTCATGAAGTCAAAAAGAGAGTCTCGGTAGACATGTGAAGTCAAAAGAGAACCTCATGGACTTAGTGAAGTCAACAGAAAAATTAGTAATTCTTTGACGAAAGGATAATCTAGAGATATAGTTTGAAATTATACATCGAGGGGGATGTGACTTAATCTCATAAAATAAACTTTCCATGAAGGATACTCAACCTTGCTGACTGGATATCCCAATATCAAGGTTTCGAATGAGACAACTAATTTATGGTGGGTAAAGGTAAACACTATCGAGAATTATATTCTCTCTGTCCCTTCCCTATGGTGTAGATGTGATAGTGTGATTTGCATGTGAAGGATGACTTTTAATAAGTCTTAATGAGTTCTATAGTTTCAATTTTAGATTGAAGTGGGGTGTAGCAGTGAACACTCTTGATGGAACTCACCTATCCGAATGAGGAAGTGGGTCGCTTCCTATGAGAATATGAGCCGATTCTCTAGAGCATTAGAGAAACAAGACGTCCGGGGCCAAAATGGACACAACGGCGGAGCTTAGCGTGAACCTTGGAGATATCATGTGTGGTTGTTAACGCGAATTACACCAAATGTTAGACAGTTCAAGACTTATAGACACTGGCTAACAAGTAATTCCGGTAATCTCTCACTAAGCAAAGGTTCAAGACCTAATGGACACCTATGCCTATTCGTGATATTTCCTGTTTTTCGTGTTTTATCGTATTTTCATTCATGTGGGGGATTGTTGGAAAACCACCGGTTTTTATGTGAATAAAATTTTTATTATAAAACGGTTTTTCAAAATAATTAAAATACCTTCCAAAATTATCTCTTAATTTTATTGGGTAAGTTTTTATCTTACATATATATATATATATGGAATTGCACTAGGGTTTTGATATGTAGAAAAAACCTATCTCTTGAATCCACCGGTTTTGAGTACTTCTTCTTCGTTTTCTTTGTTTGATACGAGGGTTTTTAAGTGCTAACGAATCGTGAGTTTTTCCGCTGCCAAGTTCTAAAAGGACAAGTTTGAATGTGCTATTCAAATTTGTTAGGATTGTTGTATCTTGGAGGCAGATGTACCCGTAGGGCTATAGCATCATCTATTCAGAGTGTAGCCGGGCATTCTTGTCTTAAGGACAGCATGTTGAACATGTGCCTCAATCCACCATTACCAATTTGTTCATTCATGGTGTTTTAACAGGGATGTGGAAGACGTCAACAATTTAATGGGAGACAACATAAAAACAAAACAGATAAGTGCCTCTTATATTAATTAATTGTTTGATATATTATCAATTTTGATTGTTATTCTCCAACATATATCCCATCGAAGAAATCGTTGTATCTTATCTCTATTACAATCCTAATTGAATTTAAAGGGAAGAACAGGTTGAAGGAATGAAAATCCTAAATACAGATCATTAGTTCAAGACTCCGTAACACTTTGTTCACTAATTTTAGAAAACTCCATTTTGATTTTGGAATCTGTTTGTCTGTGTTCACAAATTTTTAGGGTTTAAATAGAGATTCGAAATATAAAATTGTTGGAAAAGATGAAATAAAAGATTAATATTCACTTAAGGTAGGTTTTTAAATTCCATTGTAAAACACTAAAACCAATTGAAATTCATGGGTTTCTAAACATTACACGGATGATTTTAATTGAACTTTCACCATGATTCTGCAGTTGGGATAATCTTTGGAGGTTGAATTTTTGAATCCAAGCTTCATTAATTTTATTGAAGATAAGTTCTTTTGCATTTCTCCTTCTATAAACAGATGAAAGATCTAAAACGAAGACGGAAAATTGGTACTTAACTTTACTAATCAAAATCTTCGGATCTATGCCTGGTTGTTGTTCTTTGTCTACTGTGTAGCTACTATTTGATGATTATGAGCTCCAATTTGATGATCTTGTTTGATAAACGCAAGAAGGAAAAGAAGGAAGACGGAAAAACTTAAGGGTAAGGTAAAAAAAAGAGATATGATTAAAAAAAGGGTCAGAGAATCACGTGATTACGCGGCAGTATCTCTACTTGTTAGGATGTACAGCTAGCCTAACCACGTAGGATTGGGCGCAGAGTGGGGCGTCGTTACGGGCGCCGGGTAGCATTCCCGTTTAATTAAATCAGTGAGAATAACTGAATAAGCTTACCCATCTGTTTATCTTATCCCATGCATATTTCCTCCTGACCATGAAGTTTCTGTGCCCAGTAAATGAATTATAAATGAGAGTTCAATCTAGACTAACAAGTGTTTAATAACTTGTGCATGTTCGTTGTTTTAAAGTATAAATAGAGGGGAAAGAAAACATAACTTTGATATGCGACTTATAAACAAGATTGGATCGAGTGAGATGTTGGAAGAAACTAGAGATACTAAGAATTAGTTTGTTAATCGTTAGTCGCAACAAGGATTTATGTGTGGCTGCATAAAAATGATTAATCAATACACAATGCCACGTGGATGTCAACAACTATTTAAGCCACCGGCTGTGCATTATATAAATCAATATTAATCCGTAAGATTGGTGATAATTTTTTTATTCTTATGCTTTTTGACATTTCAAAAAAATTGTTTAATTCACCGATAATTTCAAGTGTAACGAAATAAAAACCATAAATGTCTTGAAGAAGTGATGAACTGTTCGTTGTACCCAGAGATGGAAGTGCAACTTTGTTTCATTCATATATATATATATATAGGAAGATATATATTGGAGGATATTTCAAAATTCTTTGACGTATTCCAGATAAAAAGAGGATTAGTTTTCAAATTGGATGATAGAGATGTTTATTTTACTGCGGGCAAAATAGATAAAGGTGTACACAATCCTGCTAGAGCCTAGAGCGCAGGCTATGTTGTGCAATTCATGGTCCGTTTGAGTAAAAAATGATAATGCAACCTCAATGGTTAGAACTCGATGTGCACCCATATAAATGTGCCATCTAGCTAGCTAGCAAGGTAGTGTAGTTGTAAAAATTTCCTTCCTACGTCAAACTAAGAGGTACTGTATTTGTTGCAGCGAAGGGTAGGAGTAGTTTCGGCAGAAATTGAATATAAACTGAGAGAATAGGCAACTTCCAGGAAGTTTCCTATGTGTAAAAAGTAACCAGGGATAGACAGTATTAAAGAAGCCCAGCAGCAGAACAAATTCTCATCTTATCTATCAATAATGTTTCATTATGTATGGTTTTTCAAACTCTTCTTCCATTTCTCATGATTCAACAACCAGTAGTTATAGTGATTTATTCTTTTTAACCAAAAAGTCATCATGTGTCCAAACAGAGAGGAGGAAGAAGAATATGAACATCGTCAGCATCAAGTTCTCATCAGAACCAACAACACAAAATCAAAAAAAACCATCATCAAATCTTTGTACCCAGCATAATGATATTTCCTCTCAAAATAATAGTGTAAACCCCAAAAACGGCACGAGCATTTTTTCAATTTTTTTGGCTCCCATAAGAAGCTTAAAGCCGGGATGGATCTGAGCTTCAAGGTTCATTTGAAGAATGATTCCTGGTTCCAGGCCGTGGATTAGTGAGAATCCCGAAAGCTACGGCTTGATCTGGTTTCACCGATGTACTGAATGATTGACTAAAAGTAGGATTTAGATTTATTTAAGAAAAATTAGTCAGTTTACTTGCTTGAGAGTTAATTTATGAATCTTGAGATTTGTTTCAAATTAGTTAGGTTACATGTAAAAAAAACAACATTGGGTATGCTGTTGTTATATTGCTTATTATTGTATACAATGTAAGAAAATCTAGAATCGATACCAACTTGATTTGAAGCAGTCTTTGATCTTCAATCACTTGTTTTGATGAACAACAAAGGCTCAGATTGAAATTTCCGGCAATATGAAACTCTGAATGTACCAAGAGAAGTATGGGACTGCGGTTTAATGACTGATATTTTTGCTCATTTGATATATGCCTCTTAATTGTGTAATTGATCAAGCATCTACAACTTATCTATATACCAGTAACTGGTGTGGTGCCTATAGGATGAGATTATGAGAGTCATTGAAGTGCAGGGACACTGGTACTGATCAAATGTCTATGTTCAGCATAATTAAAGTGAACATTAACAAACAAATCAAAAACTAAAATGTTTAGCGTACACTAAATTTCTTCCAAATGTTGCTATCTCAACACAGGAAGAAGAAAAACATGAAATCATCATCATGATTTGAGTAACTGAGTTCTCTTCAAAATCCACCATAACAAATTATTAAATTAATCATCAAATATCTGACCCTTGAATAGCACAAAGATTTTTTTACTCAAAACAATAGTCTCAAACCAAGAAACCTAATTAAAAGCTTTTTTCTTCTTCAGTTTTTTGGTTCCCACTGACAGGGTCAAAAGGAGGCTAAGATGGACTAACACACTCTCCCTCATAAATCTCTAAACTGCCGAAGACAAACTAAGATGCCCCAAAATCACATGACAAAAACCAGATTCGCAAGACATTGGTCGTCTGCTATAAGTTCCAAAACTAAAAATCCAGATTTCCGTGTTAGTTTCTTTATACACAAAGTGATATTTTTGTACCAGTGCTCCTCCCGGTACAGTTCTGCTGGAGCCTAGAGTGCAGGCTATGTTGTGCAATTCCCGGACCCTGGTCCGTTTGGGTGAATGAATGGCAACCTCAAATGAGTAGGGCTCGATGTGCACCCAGACCCACATAAATGTGCCATCTAGCTAGTGAGAGGTACTGTATGTGTTGGAGCGTAGTAGGGGTACTTTCGGCAGAAAATATAGACGGTAAGGCAACTTCCGGGAAGTTTCCTATGTGAAAAAAGTAAAGAGGGAGCAGTATTAAACAAGCCCAGCAGAAAATCCAAAAACTTCCTCCTGCACTCAACAACTACCAATAATGTTTTATTGTGAATGGTTTTCAATTTCTTCTTCTTGAACTTCTGTTTCTTTTTCTAAAATCAAAAAAAAAAAAAAAAGAATACCATGGTTACTCATTAATAGCATAATGGTATTTCCTCTCAAGACAATAGTATAAAACCAACACGAACATGGGCAGCGTTTTTCAGATTTTTTGTTCCTATTAGAAGCTTGATGCGTGGATGTGGTTCAAGGTACATTTAAAGAGTGATGCCTGGTTCCAGGATTTGGATCACAGGTGAAATCTAGGGCTTGATCCTGTTTCATATGGATCATCGATGTAGTGAATTATATTGACTAAAGGTAAAGGCATATTAGGATTTCAGATTTATTTAAGAAATTAGTTAGTTTACTTGGTGAGATTTTCCAGAGTTGATTTTTAAATCTTGGGATTTGTTTCAAATTAGAAAAATTACATGTGAAAAACAACATTGGGTATGCTTGTTATATTGCTTATATTGTATATGTTGGAAATAATGACAACATTTGCAGTAACTTATAGAAAAATACTTAGCTCGAACTGATGCGTGATCGATGTTCCAGGAGATATACTGATAATGGTAGCAAGAACGAGTAGAGGCACGTATGAGATACGCTGACCTAAAGGTAATATTGCCTGCTACTCCTCTGAGATGCTATAGCAGTTGGCAAGTCACCTCCAGGATACAACTACTGATAGTACTCCTCTTTGTAGCATACAAAGAAAGCACTCTTAGAACTTGGCAGCAGAACAAAAAACTTAAAACAAAGTTGATAGTAAAACTGTTTACAGAAAACAGAGGAAGAGCAGAAGAGGAGATGTTATCTCAGTTGTATGTCTAATGAGCTGAAAACTACTCTCTTATATAGTGTTTCTGACGTTACAAACAAGAGGTAAAATGCATGCAAAGAATCCATGCGTATGACAGAAATACTGGTAATGTTTGGTTAAAAACAGTGTAAGACAAAATCAGAGAGTTGTCAGTCATGGAGCAGTGTAGTTTTTGGCGAAAAATGCGACTTTAGCTTTTGTCGTTGAAAATGATTTTGCTTTTGTCGTCACGACCAAAAGCATGCGAGACACACAAGTCGAGATAGACAAAAGCCAAGCCAAACATGTTCGGACAAAGAATAAGATTCTTCTACATGTGTGAAAACGCGTATGGAAATTTTCAAAAAAAGATAGGATCTAGTGCACCCGAACCCGACCAGGACGGACGGCGGCGGCGTGCGTGCCGGTGCGAAGCTGCTCGCGCGTACTGAGGGAAAGGCAACCTTGCCATAGTCTAGGTCTTCCCCTCACACAAAAGTGTGTTGACCCAAGGGCCATGCCCTTTAGGCAAAACCTATGGTATTTAAGTCTAAAACTCTTAAGATTTTAGTCTATGTGGGACTATTGTTTTATCTATTCAAAATGAAAAAACAACTAGAGAGCAATAGGTCTAGGGATGGTGATAGGTGTAGAATACACCGTATTTACTATATAGAGTTTATGCTTTCTTTGCTATTTTTCGTGTGAATTATGTACTTTAAGCGTGCTTTTGAGTTTTATAGGTGCAATGGAGCCGCACGGAGGAAAAGAAGAAGAAATTATCCAAATTGAGCCAAAGGGCGAAATTGTCATCTCACAGGTGAGCTATACGTGGAGCAGGCTGAAACGCGGCGAGGGAGCGGAAGAGAATTAGGCTGTCGGTTACTTGGAACCGACAGGCCAAAGTAATTGGAGGTGGCCCTTATCTGATGAGTGGTGCCCAAAAATCACTATGGTTATCCCTTATCCTACCAGCTGGGGTGGATAAATCCAGATTCTTACAAAATGTCTAGAATTCAGAGAAGAAATTTATTTCTTCTTCTTCATCGAGTCTCTGTCTGTGAGGGCGGCACATCGAGTTTCAGAGGAGAAGTGAAGTAAGAAATGGCACCAGTGCTTGAGAGTTTTGGTTGATAAACCGAGAGAGAGAAATGGAGGCAGAGACGGTCAGATTTGGAGGTACTTTACCATGAGATCGAGAACAAGAACTACTCAGTGATGTTTCTCAGAGTCAGATCGAGATGGGCTTTGAAAGTTAGGTTGTAAATCGAGATTTGGAAGTTTGTTGTGGCTCATAGTAGGCAGAGATAATGTTAACATCGACCTCAGAAGCAAAGTAGATGATGCTGCAAATTTGGGTTGAAATTCCAGATGGATCTGAGGAAGATAATGGTTCTGTTGAAACATGGATGAATTGAGTTAGGGATCGTGCAATTTTCTTATTATGAAGAGGGAATAACAACTATGGTTGCTTCTGTTGAACAGGGAGATGGTGAATCTGAGATTAGAATTTGGGGTTTCTCGAGAAAAGCAAAGAAGATGGATTTGAATATGCCAGAAAGAGATGGAAGTGTTGGTAGTACTCAGGAGGAATGGTTCAATGTTGTAATAGGTATTGAGAGATTCAGGTCAGGGAAGTGGCAATCGATGAGGCTGTTGAGTTAAGGAAGATGTGAATGTTGACAGGTTAGAGCTATGCTGAGGATTGAGCTTGAATTTGAGATGGAAGTTTGAATTACAGGCGCGAGTGAAATGGACACAGCTGAGTACTTGGTAACTCTACAGCTGAGAGACGGATTAGCAGCTGGCATTGGAGGATGTTATGGAGAGATGACTTATGGTGTTGTTGGTGGATGTGGTGGAGCTTGTTGGTGGCTCAGGGAAGAAGGCTGGAGCTGAGAGTTGTTGCTTGAATGGGTTATGCAGTTCTGGTGAAGAATGGCTAAGGTTTTGTGCTGGTGCTGTTGCCTTGATGGAACTGTGTATTGCAGTGAGCTGTAGGCAAGACTTGACAGAGTCTGTTGGTAACTTGTGGAGCTGGAAAGGGTACCTGGTGGACTGATTCTGAGCTGAGCTAAAGAGAGCTGGCTTGTGAACTTGAACTGAGATTGAAGTGGCCTGAGTTGTGTTGAGATAATGGAGCAGCTGGGATGTGATTTGCAGGTCAGCTCAAGTAAGCTGCAACACAGGAGGTGAACTGGATTGAGGCGAACGAAATGCGATATTGAAGTTACTGAGGATGTTGCCATTGTGATTTGGTAGAACCGGGCGTGGAGAGGCAAGTAAAATGGAGCAATGATTGCCTGAGATAGTGTGCTTACAATGAATGGAATTGCAGGTGGTGAGACTGATGCTGTTGAAGCTGCAGTGAGGACTTGTGGAGTCGCGGCTGTGTAGTGAGCTGGTGATTGTGATGGTTTAATGTCTTGCCAGGGAGTGAGATGTTTTGCAAGGCAAGGGAAAAGGGCGGTGGCTCGGGGCATTGCGGGTTGCGAACGAGCGAGATGTGGGCGAGCTGGAGCGAGATGGTGGTCGAGTTTGAAGGCCGAGTTATGATGAAAAGTCTGGAAGTGGTGGTGTTGGCTAAATGGTTGATTTAATGTTACTGTGAGTGTGTAGTTGAGTAGCCATAATGGCTGGCCAGGGATGGTGAAGCACTATGATTGTCTTTGCGAAGCAAATGGCTTTGCAAGATCGGCTTTGAGTCGCCCAGTTAGCTCATCAGCACAGCTGACTCAGGTCTGACACAGGGACCTGACTGGGTCTGACTCACACCCTGACTTCCCAACTCGGTTTGACCCGATCCAACCCGGTTTGACCCGGCCGTTTTGACCCGTTGACCCGGTGACCGGGCGGACTTTGCCGGTCACCGGAGCCGATTTCCGGGCACTTTTCCGGTCGATTTCCGGCCACAATCCCAGTTTTCCGGCGACGATTTTTGGGTCATATTTTCTACATGGGTTTCTCACTTCCGTGGGCTTGGTGGACTTGCATCTAATGGACCTTGAAGACAAAACCTAATTTTGGAAGGAGAGAAAGGCTATAAAAAGAGGAATTCTACAACTTTTGGAAATCATCACATCTAATATCTTTTCCTTGGAACTTTGGAGAGCCGTTTTGGGTTACACAACTAGGGTTTGCTTTTGTTCATCTTCTTCTTTATTCCTTTGATATTTTTGTGATGAACTCCATAGCTATGAGTAGCTAAATTCTCTTTTATTGGTTAAGGATGTAGTCCGATTTCTAAAACTTGTGTTTGCTTTATGTATTAGTTTTCTCTCTTGTTTATCGTTCAATTCTCTGCGGTTTCTATGATCACATGATTGAAGTATTGTGATAGGATTATGGTGTTTGATTAGTTAAGTGGCCAATTAATTGAACTTGCATCTTAGTCCATAGCTATTTTAGGGTTTTTCATCAAGCGATAACCTTGAATACAAGTAGCATGATATGTTTACGGTTTGTAGTGATACACTCTCGTAATCATATGTAGAGTTTGACCATTGTCCGAATTGTTTTGCGCAACGCATGACAATTGCATTGATTAGCCTATTTCTGAAACTTAATGCTCCTAGGAATTGAACTTGATTAGCGCAAGGCGTTAGGTTATTCTTTAGGTAGAATTCACATACGCAGCCCTAATGTGTGTGTTGATGAACTTGAGAAATTAATAGATTATCTTGCTTTCTTGATTCTCTAGGCTTTTGATAACACAAGAGATTAAATCGTAATTCTATTCATATATGCAAACACATGTCTAAGATTGAAGATGAATTCCTTGACCAATATCTCTCTCCATTGATTATTCTCTACAATTTATTTTGCTTTTAATTACTTTTACTTGCTTAGATACAACAAACATACACCGGGTTTTTCTAGAAACTGAAAGTTTATAACAACCAACGCCTCTCTGTGGATACGAACTCTTTCTTATCGCTTACTATATTTATATTTAGTGGATCGAGAAAGTGAAATTATATTTGTCGGATTGACAACCGGTCAAATTTTGGCGCCGCTGCCGGGGAGGCACACGGCTAGTTATTGAGTTTTTAGTTTCTTTTTACAATTTCTGCTTTCATCTTTGCTTTTAGTTCTTTGTCTTGTTTCTCACTTGTTTGTGAGAATTGTTTTCAGGTGCCTAATCTCTGGCTTCTAAGGATTGGAATTATCCAAGGTGCGGGATAGCTACTCGAAAAGGCACAATACTCCAACCAAGGCGAAACACAACGGACGAGCACGAGTTGGAAGCGGGAGAAGAAATTTTCCAACAACAAGTTGAATTAACAATGGGTGATGCAAATCGTACACTCAAGGACTTGGCTTCTCACAAGCTTGATACACAACGGGGTTGTATTCAAACAAACTCTACTTTTGAGATTAAGCCGGGGTTGCTTAGAGAATTACCAAAGTTCCATGGCATGGTGAATGAAGATCCAAACAAACATCTTATGGACTTCCACACCATTGTCACGGCGATGCTTCCAGCGGATGTTGAGGCGGATGGTGCAATGTTGAAAGTTTTCCGTTTCTCTTTAATGGACAGTGCTAAGGATTGGTTGTACTATTTACCTCCCGGAAGTGTCACAACATGGAATGGGCTGAAGAAACTCTTTTTGGAGAGGTATTTTCCTGCATCAAAGGCTACTCAAATTCGCAAGGAGATTTGTGGAATGAAGCAAAATGTGGGAGAATCTTTATATGAATGTTGGGAACGATACAAGAGATTGGTTGGAAGCTGTCCTCACCACCAATTCAGTGACGCGATGATTATCCAATACTTCTATGAAGGGCTCCAATCAAGTGATAGGAATCTTCTTGACGCCGCGGGTGGTGGTGCACTAGTGAACAAGACGGTGGCTCAAGCTAGAGAGTTGATTGAGAACATGGCAGCGAACTCACAACAATTCTTAAGTCGTGGTTCGGATGTGATTCTAAGAAGGGTGAGTGAAGTAAGCGAGGTGGAGGAACTTCGTCAACAAATGGGTAACATGAACGCAATGCTTCAACAAGTTGCATCCGCGGTTATACCAACTTCTTCTCAATCTTATGAAGACGAGCAAGCTAATGCGATCTTTCCAAATCAACCAAGACGGTATGATCCCTACTCCAATACTTACAATCCGGGATGGAGAGATCACCCCAATTTTAGCTATGCCAACAAGCAAGGTGCCGTTCAACAACCTACTTTCAACCGTCCTAGTGGATTTCAACCACAACAACAACAATTTCAGCAACCTCAAGCACAACAATCAATGCAAAATCAAGGCGCTGATATTGATGCAAAGCTTCAAACTTTTATGCAAGGTATTTCTGCCATGTTCAAGGAGA
The DNA here is from genome assembly GCA_023531295.1 of Papaver armeniacum. Classification (NCBI taxonomy): domain Eukaryota; kingdom Viridiplantae; phylum Streptophyta; class Magnoliopsida; order Ranunculales; family Papaveraceae; genus Papaver; species Papaver armeniacum. Next base: position 25,975 of record JAJJWW010007815.1, on the reverse strand, counting down.
GCCAACAAGAAACTAAGAGTGCTATCAAGGATTTGCAGACTCAAGTAGGCTCCATGGCAGTTGATATCAATAATTTGAAGGCACAAAATAGTGGGAGACTTCCTTCTCAACCTATCAACCCAAAAGAGGGTGTTAATGCAATTACATTGAGAAGCGGTACACAACTTGTGCAACCCGAAGTTGCTGATTCGGGCAAGGTGGAGACACCCAAGGAACTGTTTTTGGAGGAGAAAACCGAGGATTCTCCCCAAACTTCTGAGGTACCTATTCCTAACTCTAAAACTCCGGTTTCTACTTATGTTCCTCCTCTTCCTTTTCCTCGCAGATTTGCAAGTTCTAAGAAGGCGGAACTAGAAAAGGAGATTTTAGACGTTCTAAAGAAGATCCATGTGAACATACCACTCATAGATGCAATCAAGCAAGTTCCAAAGTATGCAAAGGTGTTGAAGGACTTGTGTACCAATAAGCAAAGGCTCAAAGGTAATGAAGTGCTTAGTGTGGGGGAGAATGCTTCGGCAATCTTACAACACAAACTCCCACTTAAGTGCAAGGACCCGGGTAGCTTTGACATTCCCGTCACAATTGGTAACACTAAATTTAATAAAGCTATGTTGGACTTAGGTGCTTCCGTTAATGTCATGCCCGCGTCTATGTATAATTCACTTGATCTTGGTCCTCTTAAAAAGGCTGGAATTGTGTTGCAATTAGCCGATCGTTCTAATGTCTACCCAATGGGTATTGTTGAGGATGTTCTTGTGCAGGTTAATCAACTTGTATTTCCAGCGGACTTTTGCGTGTTAGAGATGGATGAAGGTTCACCGGACTCGTCTCTTCCATTGCTACTTGGGCGTCCCTTCATGAAAACGGCGAAAACCATAATTGATGTGGACAAGGGAACGCTAACTATGGAGTTTGATGGAGAAATAATACGTTTCAACATTTTCGAGACGATGAGATATCCTAGCGATGTTCACTCTTGTTTCTCCATTGATATGATGGACACATTGGCGCAACAAATGTTTGAGTTGAATGGTGGTGATACTTTGGAAACCGTGCTCACTACTCCTATTGACAACGGTTATGCGTATAGTGATGAGATGAAAGAAACCATTGGTTCTCTTAACTCATTACCGGAAAATTCAGCAACTAAGAATGTTTCATATGCGTCTTTACCTTGCAATAATGAAAAACTTGTGCCATCTATTGTTAAATCTCCAAGTTTAGAATTGAAACCTCTTCCAAGTCACTTAAAGTACTTGTACTTGGGTGACAATGAAGATTTACCCGTGATTGTTTCTAACGAGCTTAATGAATTACAGGAGCAAAAACTTCTAAGGGTGCTAAGGAAGTACAAGACGGCCATAGGATGGACAATCGCCGATATCAAGGGTATTAGCCCTGCCGTTTGTATGCATAAGATCCGTGTGGAGGATGATTCAAAGCCTACAAGGGAAGCGCAACGCCGTTTGAATCCTCCCATGATGGAAGTTGTGAAAAAGGAGATACTCAAGCTTTTGGACGTGGGTGTTATCTACCCCATATCCGATAGCAAGTGGGTAAGCCCGGTACAAGTGGTACCAAAGAAATCGGGAGTAACGGTGGTGGAGAATGATAAGAATGAACTTGTCCCAACTCGTGTGCAAACCGGTTGGAGGGTTTGTATTGATTATAGAAAATTGAATGCCACCACTAGAAAAGATCACTTTCCTTTACCTTTTATTGATCAAATGCTTGAACGTTTAGCTGGACACTCATACTATTGCTTTCTTGATGGCTATTCAGGTTATAATCAGATTGTGATAGCACCGGAGGACCAAGAGAAAACCACTTTCACTTGTCCTTTCGGTACTTTTGCTTATAGACGGATGCCTTTTGGCTTATGCAATGCTCCGGCTACTTTTCAAAGGTGTATGGTAAGTATCTTCTCGGAATATGTTGAAAACATAATCGAAGTGTTCATGGATGACTTTAGTGTCTTTGGTGATTCTTTTGACCTTTGCTTGAACAATTTGTCTCTAATCCTTGAACGATGTGTTGAAACAAATCTTGTGCTAAATTGGGAGAAGTGCCATTTCATGGTAACTCATGGCATAGTTTTAGGCCATATAATATCTTCTAAAGGCTTGGAAGTCGATAAATCTAAGATAGACCTTATTCGTGCTCTAACCCCTCCCACTACGGTGAGGGAGATTCGTTCTTTTCTTGGTCATGCAGGTTTTTATCGTAGGTTCATCAAGGACTTTTCCAAGATAGCATCACCACTTTGTACCCTATTGCAAAAAGATGTGGTTTTTAACTTTGATGAGAAGTGTGTGGAGGCATTCAATCGTTTGAAAGAACTTTTGATTTCAGCCCCTATCATTAAACCACCGGATTGGAGTAAGCCGTTTGAACTCATGTGTGATGCTAGTGACTATGCGGTTGGTGCGGTGCTTGGGCAGCGTGTGGGGAAGCTTCCTCATGCCATTTATTATGCTTCTAGAACGTTAAATGAGGCTCAACAAAACTACACAACCACTGAAAAAGAGTTATTAGCCATTGTTTTTGCTTTAGAAAAGTTTCGCTCTTATCTAATTGGTACAAAAGTTGTTGTCTTTTCTGATCATGCAGCACTTAGATACTTGCTTACAAAGAAAGAGGCGAAACCGAGGCTCATACGATGGATATTACTCTTGCAAGAGTTTGATATTGAAATCAAAGACAAGAAAGGAATTGAGAATACCGTTGCGGATCATTTGAGCCGACTTGCTGTGGACAAGGAGACTATCCCGTTGCGTGAGAGTTTCCCGGACGAGCAACTATTCTCCATTGCCTTTGGAGAACCATGGTACGCTGATATTGTTAATTACTTAGTGTCTAAACAAATCCCTAAGAACTTGTCTCGTCTTTGAGAGGGACAAACTTAAGAAGATAGCAAACCAATACATATGGGATGATCCATACTTATGGAAACATTGTAGTGACCAAGTAATACGTAGGTGTGTTCCCGAAATTGAATTTAACTCTATCTTGTCTTTTTGCCACTCATATGCTTGTGGAGGACATTTTGGGAGTAAGAGAACCGCTCTCAAGGTATTAGAATGTGGTTTCTTTTGGCCAACTTTGTTTAAGGATGCACATGCATTTTGTATCACATGTGATAGGTGTCAAAGAACCGGCAATCTAGGTGCTCGAAATCAAATGCCGCAAACTATTATTCAATTTGTGGAGGTCTTTGATGTATGGGGAATTGATTTTATGGGGCCTTTTGTCAATTCTAATGGGAATTATTATATTTTGCTTGCTGTGGATTATGTTTCGAAATGGGTGGAAGCTAAGGCCACCCCAACTAATGATTCTAAAGTTGTTTCAGATTTTGTGCAAGCTAATATATTTGCTAGGTTTGGAATTCCAAGGGCTATAATTAGCGATGGAGGCTCACACTTCAAAAACAGGTTCTTGCAAAGCTTGCTAAGGAAGTACAATGTGTCGCATAGGATTGCAACTCCCTACCATCCGCAAACAAATGGACAAGCCGAAGTTTCCAACCGAGAGGTGAAATCAATTCTTGAAAAGACGGTGAATCCCACAAGGAAAGATTGGAGCATGCGACTCAACGATGCTTTGTGGGCGTATAGAACCGCATATAAAACACCTATTGGGATGTCTCCTTTTAGGCTTGTTTATGGTAAACCTTGTCACTTACCCGTGGAAATTGAGCATAAGGCGTTTTGGGCTATTAAGCAATGCAACATGGAGTTGGATGGTGCTGGAAAGCAAAGGAAGTTACAACTTCAAGAGTTGGAGGAGATTCGCAATGATGCATTTGAAAGCTCACGGATTTACAAGGAAAAGACGAAAGCTTTTCATGATAATATGATTTCTAATAAACAATTTTGCATAGGGCAGAAAGTGCTTTTGTTTAATTCTCGTTTGCAATTATTTCCGGGTAAATTGAGGTCACGTTGGATCGGACCTTTTATTGTGACTAATGTGTTTTCTCATGGTGCAGTGGAAATTCGTAGTTTAGCTACAGGTAATGAACTTAAAGTGAACGGGCACCGGTTGAAACCATATTATGAGAACTTCACTTCCGAAGTGGTGGAAGGAGTTAACTTTGTGGATGTGCTCCCTCTGGAGGAGTCATAGAAAGCAAGGAGATAGTCGGGCTGACGACTTTAAACCAAGCGCTAATTGGGAGGCAACCCAAATGATGAGTATTTCTTATCTTGTATTTATTTCTTTTCTTGTTTTGTTTTACTTTGTTTTTTGCTGATTTCTTGCTAGGATTTCCCACCTTGACTTACTTTGGATGATTCAATTTACATTGAGGACAATGTAAGGTTTAAGTGTGGGGGAGCATTTATATGTTCTAGTTTGTTTTATAAAAAAAAAAAAAAAAAAAAATCAGAAAAATAGAAAAAAAAAAAAAAAAAATTTGTGCTTTTTGAACTCCGAAATCTAGAACTTGTGCCTTTAGGATGACACCATTAGTGGATGAAACCATTTTGAATGCAGGAGTTGAGGAACCAATTAACTAAACGGGACGAACATAGCTCAGAAATCACAAATTAACATGATAGTTGTTACCATATCTCGGAATATCACCATATCACATTCTATTTTTATTTTTCCATATTTATCTATTGTTCTCTAAGTGCTTTGGTGGGTCACTAAAAATCGACGTGTTATTACTGCTAGGATGAAATAGAGTGGTTGAGTTACTAGAAAAAGAAAAAAAAAAAAAAAAAAAAAAAAAAAAAAAAAAAAAAAAATGAAAAAATTAAAAAAAAAAAAAAAAAAAAGAGACCGATCATTTAGACCAAAACGGAATAAAAAGACACTTGGGAATAGCAGTATGTGTGAAACGTAGTCCCTGTCTCCGTCGCCTAAACAAGCGTGGAATGCAGGATCCAAGGCAACTATCATGTACTTGCTGACAAGAAGCATGCGCTTGGATCCAAAAGATCTAATCATGCCGTCTAAAAAAAATTGGATCCAGTTTGATCCAATCAAAAAAAAAAAAAAAAAAAAAAAAAAAATATATTATTGTGTTGAATAAAGTCACTTTTGGTTCCCTTGTATATGCCAATTGATTGATGTAGCATTCAGCCCTAAGTAGCACAATCCAATAGGATTAGGTTCATCTTAGCAGTGACCTTCAGACAGATATGGGAAACATCGAACACTTGTGAATATCCGCCAACATCTACATCTTTATCCATCTTCTTAATCTTTTCATTGTGATTGTGGTTTGTTAGTTTCCGAGTATTGTGGCTTGTTCAACTATCTAATTAGAGTTTATTTACTAATAATTGAATTGAATTTGCAAGGTACCTCCTCCTGTAGTCAATTTGGATTCATTCATTGATTTGTCACGAATAGACGGAGTTTGAAATATAGGTTTTGTAGGTATATCTCTAGTAAACCTTCACGAGACTATAACTCGTCCACTAGGGACACTTAGTGGTTTAAAGGCTTGTTATTTATGCTAAAATTAACCGTAGCCTCGACGACACGGAGTTGTTGTATTTTATTGTTTTGTTTGATTTGCTCGAGGACAAGCAAAGTCTAAGTGTGGGGGAATCTGATAGGTGTAGAATACACCGTATTTACTATATAGAGTTTATGCTTTCTTTGCTATTTTTCGTGTGAATTATGTACTTTAAGCGTGCTTTTGAGTTTTATAGGTGCAATGGAGCCGCACGGAGGAAAAGAAGAAGAAATTATCCAAATTGAGCCAAAGGGCGAAATTGTCATCTCACAGGTGAGCTATACGTGGAGCAGGCTGAAACGCGGCGAGGGAGCGGAAGAGAATTAGGCTGTCGGTTACTTGGAACCGACAGGCCAAAGTAATTGGAGGTGGCCCTTATCTGATGAGTGGTGCCCAAAAATCACTATGGTTATCCCTTATCCTACCAGCTGGGGTGGATAAATCCAGATTCTTACAAAATGTCTAGAATTCAGAGAAGAAATTTATTTCTTCTTCTTCATCGAGTCTCTGTCTCATGAGGGCGGCACATCGAGTTTCAGAGGAGAAGTGAAGTAAGAAATGGCACCAGTGCTTGAGAGTTTTGGTTGATAAACCGAGAGAGAGAAATGGAGGCAGAGACGGTCAGATTTGGAGGTACTTTACCATGAGATCGAGAACAAGAACTACTCAGTGATGTTTCTCAGAGTCAGATCGAGATGGGCTTTGAAAGTTAGGTTGTAAATCGAGATTTGGAAGTTTGTTGTGGCTCATAGTAGGCAGAGATAATGTTAACATCGACCTCAGAAGCAAAGTAGATGATGCTTTGCAAATTTGGGTTGAAATTCCGATGGATCCGAGGAAGATAATGGTTACTGTTGAAACAGGATGAATTGAGTTAGGGATCGTGCAATTTTCTTATTATGAAGAGGGAATAACAACTATGGTTGCTTCTGTTGAACAGGGAGATGGTGAATCTGAGATTAGAATTTGGGGTTTCTCGAGAAAAGCAAAGAAGATGGATTTGAATATGCCAGAAAGAGATGGAAGTGTTGGTAGTACTCAGGAGGAATGGTTCAATGTTGTAATAGGTATTGAGAGATTCAGGTCAGGGAAGTGGCAATCGATGAGGCTGTTGAGTTAAGGAAGATGTGAATGTTGACAGGTTAGAGCTATGCTGAGGATTGAGCTTGAATTTGAGATGGAAGTTTGAATTACAGGCGCGAGTGAAATGGACACAGCTGAGTACTTGGTAACTCTACAGCTGAGAGACGGATTAGCAGCTGGCATTGGAGGATGTTATGGAGAGATGACTTATGGTGTTGTTGGTGGATGTGGTGGAGCTTGTTGGTGGCTCAGGGAAGAAGGCTGGAGCTGAGAGTTGTTGCTTGAATGGGTTGTGCAGTTCTGGTGAAGAATGGCTAAGGTTTTGTGCTGGTGCTGTTGCCTTGATGGAACTGTGTATTGCAGTGAGCTGTAGGCAAGACTTGACAGAGTCTGTTGGTAACTTGTGGAGCTGGAAAGGGTACCTGGTGGACTGATTCTGAGCTGAGCTAAAGAGAGCTGGCTTGTGAACTTGAACTGAGATTGAAGTGGCCTGAGTTGTGTTGAGATAATGGAGCAGCTGGGATGTGATTTGCAGGTCAGCTCAAGTAAGCTGCAACACAGGAGGTGAACTGGATTGAGGCAGAACTGGTACTGATATTGAAGTTACAAGGATGTTGCCATTGTGACTGGTAGAACCAGGCGTGGAGAGGCAAGTAAAATGGAGCAATGATTGCCTGAGATAGTGTGCTTACAATGAATGGAATTGCAGGGATTGTGGCTCAGGTGGTGAGACTGATGCTGTTGAAGCTGCAGTGAGGACTTGTGGAGTCGCGGCTGTGTAGTGAGCTGGTGATTGTGATGGTTTAATGTCTTGCCAGGGAGTGAGATGTTTTGCAGTGAAGGCAAGGGAAAAGGGCAGTGGCTCAGGGCATTGCAGGTTGCAGAAACTGAGCAGATGTGGACTGAGCTGGAGCTGAGATGGTGGTCGAGTTTGAAGGCTGAGTTATGATGAAAAAGCTGGAAGTGGTGGTGTTGGCTAAATGGTTGATTTAATGTTACTGTGAGTGTGTAGTTGAGTAGCCATAATGGCTGGCCGGGGATGGTGAAGCACTATGATTGTCTTTGCGAAGCAAATGGCTGTGCAAGATCGGCCTTTGATGAGTCGGCCAGTTAGCTCATCAAGACAAATGACTCGTGTCCGACACGGGGACTGGACCGGGTCGACTCACACCCCCTGACTTCCCAACTCGGTTTGACCCGATCCAACCCGGTTTGACCCGGCCGTTTTGACCCGTTGACCCGGTGACCGGGCGGACTTTGCCGGTCACCGGAGCCGATTTCCGGGCACTTTTCCGGTCGATTTCCGGCCACAATCCCAGTTTTCCGGCGACGATTTTTGGGTCATATTTTCTACATGGGTTTCTCACTTCCGTGGGCTTGGTGGACTTGCATCTAATGGACCTTGAAGACAAAACCTAATTTTGGAAGGAGAGAAAGGCTATAAAAAGAGGAATTCTACAACTTTTGGAAATCATCACATCTAATATCTTTTCCTTGGAACTTTGGAGAGCCGTTTTTTGGGTTACACAACTAGGGTTTGCTTTTGTTCATCTTCTTCTTTATTCCTTTGATATTTTTGTGATGAACTCCATAGCTATGAGTAGCTAAATTCTCTTTTATTGGTTAAGGATGTAGTCCGATTTCTAAAACTTGTGTTTTGCTTTATGTATTAGTTTTCTCTCTTGTTTATCGTTCAATTCTCTGCGGTTTCTATGATCACATGATTGAAGTATTGTGATAGGATTATGGTGTTTGATTAGTTAAGTGGCCAATTAATTGAACTTGCATCTTAGTCCATAGCTATTTTAGGGTTTTTCATCAAGCGATAACCTTGAATACAAGTAGCATGATATGTTTACGGTTTGTAGTGATACACTCTCGTAATCATATGTAGAGTTTGACCATTGTCCGAATTGTTTTGCGCAACGCATGACAATTGCATTGATTAGCCTATTTCGAAACTTAATGCTCCTAGGAATTGAACTTGATTAGCGCAAGGCGTTAGGTTATTCTTTAGGTAGAATTCACATACGCAGCCCTAATGTGTGTGTTGATGAACTTGAGAAATTAATAGATTATCTTGCTTTCTTGATTCTCTAGGCTTTTGATAACACAAGAGATTAAATCGTAATTCTATTCATATATGCAAACACATGTCTAAGATTGAAGATGAATTCCTTGACCAATATCTCTCTCCATTGATTATTCTCTACAATTTATTTTGCTTTTAATTACTTTTACTTGCTTAGATACAACAAACATACACCGGGTTTTTCTAGAAACTGAAAGTTTATAACAACCAACGCCTCTCTGTGGATACGAACTCTTTCTTATCGCTTACTATATTTATATTTAGTGGATCGAGAAAGTGAAATTATATTTGTCGGATTGACAACCGGTCAATAGGTGAGTTCATTAAGAGTGTCCTGCTACACCCCGCTTTAAACAAAGCCATGCAACTCATTAAGATCTCAACAGATCATCCTAACTCATGCAGGTAGCACTATCGCATTGTTACATCATAGGGAGGGACAAAGATAGTGCTTTCTCGATATCACCATAAATTAGTTGTCTCATTGAACCTTGATCTTGGAGCTCCATTCACAAGGTTGAGTATCCTTCATGGTGACTTATTCTATGAGCTTAAGTCCCATCCCCCCCCCGATGTGGATCTAACTACCTCTCTAGATAACCCTTTCAAAAGGATCGCAATATTCTCTTTAGACCTCACAAAGTCTATAGAGATGATACCGATGAGAGTAGTTGTTTCACTGTCTTATGTCTTCTTTGTAGATGTATAGACTTTCGTTGTATACACTATTCCTTGCGCAACCAATAGCAGCTTGACTGTCACGGTGGATTGCGATTGAAGACACGGGCTTGGGCCAGAGTGGAATTCCTCCCAGGAAACCTCGTATCCATTCAGCTTCCTCTCCAGCTTTCTCCAAGGCTATAAACTCAGACTCCATAGTGGATCGAGCTATACATGTCTGTTTGGAAGACTTCCATGACACAGACGCACCTCCAAGTGTGAAGATGTACCCACTAGTGGATTTGCACTCATCTGAGTATGATATCCAGTTGGCATCGCAATACCCTTCCAGCACAGCATGATACTTCCCAAATCTTAAGCAATAGTTTGAAGTGCCTCTCAGGTAGCGTAGAACTCTGTAGAGAGCATTCCAGTGATCCCGCCTGGGGTTGCAAGTGTACACCTTAATCTACTCACGGTGTAAGCAATATCGAGGTCTTGTACATTCATCAAATACATAAGACTCCCAATAATGCGAGAATACTCAAGTTGAGAGATTCCTTCTCCCTTGTTCTTTTTTTAAGTTACAATTAGTATCATAAGGAGTAGATACAGGTTTAGCATTTTCATGATTAAATCTCTTAAGTACAGTTTCAGCATAATGAGATTGACTAAGACTATATCCGTCAGACGTCTTTCTGATTTTCATCCCTAAGATTATATCAGCAGGGCCTAAGTCTTTCATGTCAAAGTTTTCGTTAAGCATGCTTTTAACGGTATTAATAATATCAAGGTTACTGCCTAATATGAGCATATCATCAACATACAGGCACACAATAACATGAGAATCATCCACAGATTTAATGTAAACACATTTATCAGATTCATTAACCTTGAAGCCATTAGATATCATTACATGATCAAATTTTTCATGCCACTGTTTAGGTGCTTGTTTTAAACCCGTCTGAGAGATTTTTTCAATTTGCATACTTTGTTTTCACATCCTTTCACAACGAAACCTTCAGGTTGGTCCATATAAATTTCTTCATTCAATTCACCGTATAAAAATGCAGTTTTAACATCCATCTGATGTATATGCAAATCATAAATAGAAGCAATAGCAATCAACATCCTAATAGAAGTGATTCTAGTGACCGGTGAATAAGTATCAAAGAAATCTAATCCTTCCTTTTGTCTATAGCCTTTAGCTACCAACCTAGCTTTATGTTTCTCTATAGTTCCATCTGTTCTAAGCTTCCTTTTGAAAACCCATTTGCAACCTATGGCTTTACTACCAGGAGGTAAGTCTACAAGCTCCCAAGTTTCATTTTGCTGAATGGACTCCCACTCATTTATTGAAGCTTCTTCCCAAAAGGGAGCTTCCGGAGAAGTCATAGCTTCCTTATAGGTTTGGGGTTCAGACTCTACCGTAAGAGTCAAAAAATCTGGTCCGAAACTTTTCTCGGTTCTAACCCTCTTACTTCTTCTAGGTTCGGTCTCATATTCTAGAGATGGGGGTTGACTAGTCGAAGGAACATCTGTGAGGTCATCATGGACCCTTTTTCGAGGTCCAGACCCTAAAGGAAATATGTGTTCGAAAAACACAGCATCTCTAGATTCCATAATGGTGTTCGAGACCAATGTTATTATGGTCGAAGCTGATGACCATGAACCTATGTGCATTAGTATGCTCGGGATATCCTAGGAAAACACAAAGTCTGGTTTTAGGTCCTATTTTGGTTTTCTTGGAATGAGGAATGGCCACCTTGGCCAAACACCCCACAAATTTAAAGTATGCATAGGAAGGTTGTCTACCTTTCCACAACTCGTAAGGAGTTTTATCGATTTTTTAAAAGGAACTCGGTTCAAGATATAGCATGCGAGAGAGAATTGCTTCCCCCACAAGTTCGAAGGTAACCACGAACTGGTCAACATAGCGTTCACCATATCTATGAGTGTTCGATTTTTCCTTTCGGCTACTCCATTTGACTCAGGTGAATAAGGTGCAGTAGTTTCATGAATGATTCCATTAATTTTACAAAATTCTCCTATGGGTATCACATACTCACCGCCACGGTCTGACCTAAGAGTTTTAATTTTAACACCTTTTTGGTTTTCTACTTCAAGTTTATATAATTTGAAGGCCTCTAGAGCCTCATCTTTACTTCTAAGAAGATAAACTCCGACATGATATCGTGAGTAATCATCTATAAAAGTGATGTACCATTTTTTACCACCTCTAGATGGTGTTGATTTCAAATCTCCTAAATCCGAGTGTATTAGTTCTAAGGGAACTGTTCTATGTTCAACCTTTTTATTAAATGGTTTTCTTGCATATTTAGATTCAACACAAATTTCACATCTATGATTTTTGTCAATGTTTATTTTGGAATGCAACCTAAATTAGCAAGTCTTTCCAAAGATTTGAAATTAACATGTCCAAGTCTATCATGCCAAACATGTGAGTCACAAACATAAAGCGGAGAAGATGCATTAACATTCATGTTCAAAGCGTATACACTAAGCTTAATCATGTTTTCAATGACATAACCTTTTCCTACGAAGTCACCACTCTTAGAGATTACAACGAGTGTTAGACTCAAAGAACAAATTTAAAACCTTCCCTAGTAAGATAGTCTCTGAGATAAGATTCTTGCATATGTCCGGGACGTGATACACGTCATTAAATGCGAGAGTTTTTCCTGAAGTGAGCTTCAATTCAACCTTGCCTTTCCCTACCACTTTAGTAGTGGAAGAGTTTCCCATAAACAGTTTCTCATCGTCTCCTCTCTTGTGGCGTAGGAGGAGAAAGCATTTCTGAACTTGCGAGACATGCTTGGTGGCTCAGAATCTAGCCACCGAGTCTCTCACATTGGTCATATTAGAGACAAGGTTGACTTCGAGACACCATGCCCGGTAAAATATCCCGAGAATCATCTACTATGTTTGCGTTATTTTTCTGTTTTGGATCATTTTTGGTCTTTTTAGGCGCCTACGGTCTTTGGCCATATGACCGGTTTTCCACAATTATAGCGATGCGCCTTTGATGGTGTTTTTGGAGACACCACCCCTAGGCTTAAGATTGTTACCTTTGGAGTTTCGACGTTTGTTAAATCTGTTACCATTTTTTTGGATTCTCCATGCTTTTTCTTTGGCGCAACATTATCGTCCCGAGGACATGAGCTTTGTTGGACATGTCTTTGCTCAACATCGAGCTCTTGTACTTGCAGCACGAGAAGCTCCTCAACCGGATCTTTTTCCCACTCCACCATGGTAATTTCCCTATTCTTGTGTCGCGACCTCCTCTTGTACTCGTTCCATGAGTGTGGAAGCTTTTCAATCACTGCGAGATACTTGTAGAGCTTCATCAATATGCATGCCTTCAGCAAGAATTTCGTTGATGAGTAGCTGGAGTTCGACGAATTGTTCTACTACAGGCTTTTCATCAGTCATCTTATATTCCAGGAACTTAGCCACCAAGAACTTCTTGCTTCCAGCAGCCTCAGCAAGATATTTTTCTTCAAGGGCTTCCCATAAATCAAAAGCAGTAAAATTTTCTTTTTGCATTATAAAAGTCGTACAAGGAGTCATCCAGGCAGTTAAGAATATGGTTTTTGCACATGTAATTCTTCCTAGTCCACCTATCCAGTCTATCTTCATAACCACGGTCATGAAGTCTTCTCGAGGGTCTTTCTAAGGCAACTTCATCTAACCTCTGGTCTTTTAAGAAGAATAACATTTTGGACTGCCATCGTTTAAAGTCTTTTCCACTAAACTTTGGGGGTTTGTCTACAGTACTCTTTCCCATTTTGTTACAGCAAAATATAGCAATGAAGCGGATATTACCTTTAGATTGTTGGAAATAATGACAACATTTGCAGTAACTTATAGAAAAATACTTAGCTCGAACTGATGCGTGATCGATGTTCCAGGAGATATACTGATAATGGTAGCAAGAACGAGTAGAGGCACGTATGAGATACGCTGACCTAAAGGTAATATTGCCTGCTACTCCTCTGAGATGCTATAGCAGTTGGCAAGTCACCTCCAGGATACAACTACTGATAGTACTCCTCTTTGTAGCATACAAAGAAAGCACTCTTAGAACTTGGCAGCGAGACAAAAACTTACAACAAAGTTGATAGTAAAATCACATTTACGGAAAACAGAGGAAGAGCGAGAAGAGGAGATGTTATCTCGGTTGTATGTCTAATGAGCTGAAAACTACTCTCTTATATAGTGTTTCGACGTTACAAACAAGAGGTAAAATGCATGCAAAGAATCCATGCGTATGACGAAAATACTTGGTAATGTTTGGTTAAAAACAGTGTAAGACAAAATCAGAGAGTTGTCAGTCATGGAGCAGAGTGTAGTTTTTGCCAAGCCAAACATGTTCAGACAAAGAGTCATAGAGCAGAGTGTAGTTTTTGCCAAGCCAAACATGTTCAGACAAAGAATAAGATTCTTCTACATGTGTGAAAAACGCGTATGGAAATTTTCAGCAAAAAGATAGGATCTAGTGCACCCGAACCCGAACCCGACCGGACGGCGGCGTGCTTCGGTGCGAAGCACTGCGCGTACGGGAAAGGCAACCTTGCCATAGTCTAGGTCTTCCCCCTCACACAAAAGTGTGTTGACCCAAGGGCCATGCCCTTTAGGCAAAACCTATGGTATTTAAGTCTAAAACTCTTAAGATTTTAGTCTATGTGGGACTATTGTTTTATCTATTCAAAATGAAAAAACAACTAGAGAGCAATAGGTCTAGGGATCAAGTCTTGGTCCATGCTTTACAAAAACCCGTTTTTTCTAACAGTATACAATGTAAGAAGTTTTACAATCAACAATTGATTTGATGATGTTTTTAATTTGGTCTTCAGTCATTGGTTTTGATGGCTATTACAAATTTTTTGCTCATTTCATATATGCCTCTTAATTGTATAATTAATCAAGCATCAACAGCTACATGATATAAAGAATCCAAAACATCATATTAATATGTTCAGTGACTCCACAGAAATGATCGAGGACACATGCATTGTTGTGACGAAACAAAAGTTAGATTAGGCCTCATAACTAGTTAAACATTAGTAATGGTGGGGCCTAATCTAACTAGTTAAATAGGTGTTGATATTATGTTAGGAGATTCTATAACTTGTTAACCTTTACTTAGAGTTCGGCTAATTCTATGCCGACAAATACTATTGGTTTTGGTTCGATCATATGATGATTCCCCGTTTCGTGGCATTTTGAGGTACACCTTCCTTCTTCATGTTCACATCTCCAAATTGATTGCGCCCATTTTAGACTGTGCTAATATTGTTGAGGTTTTTAAAAGTTCCACCCACACAAATCATGTAGTGGAGTATATCGGTACACCCCTAGCATTGCCACTACTTAAACCGTTTGAAGGGTCCTTATCCATCCGTCTGCGGATCCTTCAATTGGTGTTGGAACCAAACTACGCTCAAGGCTGCGCATGAGACCCCAAAACAGTATCTAATGGTTAGATTTTGATGGTCCACAATCACTAATTTTGGTCCATCCTTCGCTTTTATGGTTTAAGTAGTCCAGATTTTTTTTTTTTTTTTGATCAGAAGAGAAAGATTTATTAAAAGATGAAGAATTTACAAAAACTACCAGAGGTAGTTAAAAAAGCAAAAAAAATGACAAAGCAAAAACAAAAAAATTACAGATAAACAGTACTCCAATTGCCACAGTATAGGAGAAGTTCAAATGAACTCTATTGCCAAAACTTGAATATCCATCCCTTTGTTTTGCATCATATCTTTCGAATTCATCTTTCCATGTACAGCACACCAAAGTACAAAATTAACTTTAGTTGGAATTCCTGTAATCCAGAGACAAAAACGTAGGAAAGTTATCAACTCTGCATCATTGTTGAAACAGCATATAAAGTTTTTGAGAAAACTCCACTTGAGGGCAAAGACCATCTTCTACTGTCAGATATATCATCAAGACGAGGTGGTGTAGAACCGATAATCTGCAAAAGGGCAGCTAGAGAGTATGATTCCGCAGCTGTCAGAATTCTCTTAAAATCGAACCTCCAAGACCCATCTGTTGTAATGTGATCAAATAACACTAGCATTATGCAACTTATCCGGTTGTACAAATTAGTGAAAGAGTCCATAAAACATGAATCTCCCATCCATCTGTCATTCGAGAAAAAATATGAGTACTGAATGTAGTCTAAGAGAACAATTTGCCGTAACTGATTAGAACACTCAACAATAGTTCTCCAACATGAGACCCCATGAGGAGATTTAACTATTTTGGAGTCCAAGATCGAGAATTGAAAGACCATATTTTTCTACCATAAGTTTATACCATAGTTGAGACTTCTCCACTCCAAATCTCCAGCTCCACTTAGCCGGAAGTGCTTGATTCATCAATCTTAGGTTGAACTCCCAGTCCTCCTCTTTCTTTAGTCGCCATGTTTGTCTTCCAATTGATTAAATGAGAGCTTCTACTACCAGAATTATTATGCTCCCAAAGAAAATTCCTCATTTTCTTCTCCAAAATATTAATGATAGAAATTGGAGCTTTGAAAAGTGAAAAATAATATAAAGGAAGAGCAGTAAGAATATGCTTAAGAAGAGCCAGTTTACCACCTTTAGATAATGAAATTTGATTCCAGAAAGATAATCTAGCATCAAACCTCTCAATGACTGGATTCCAAATAGTTTTACTATTTGGTTTTGCACCTAATGGCATCCCCAGGTACATGAAAGGTAAAGCATCTGTTTTGCAACCAAAATCATCTGCCCACTCCTTTAAATCAGGTACTTCTCCAATTGCAATAAGCCTAGTTTTTGAAGTATTAACCTTAAGGCCTGCAATGAACTCAAAACAATGAAGAATGGAAAATAAATTTGATAGTTCTTCCTTCTTATTATCCACAAACAGAATAGTATCATCAGCATAATGTAAATGATTCACCATCATTCCACCGTCCACCATTGAGAAACCATTAAACAAGCACAAATTTGCAGATCTATCTAAATACCTTGAAAAACCCTCCATTGCAATGTTAAAAAGCAGTGGAGACATAGGACATCCCTGTCTAACTCCTCTAGTGCTTTTAAAGAAACCAAAAGAGACCCATTAATTAATACAGAGAAAGAAGCAAGTTGAGTAGCAAAACCCGATCCACCTACACCATTTAGTGCTTGAACCCCATCTTCTTCAACACAAATTCCAAGTAACTCCAATTCACCCTATCAAAAGCTTTTTCTAAATCAATCTTACACACAATCCCTGCCTTGCCAGATTGTAATCTAGAGTCCACAAGCTCATTTTCTATTAAAGTACCATCAAAATCTGCCTCCCTTCTATATAAGCACATTGAACTGGAGAGATCAATTTAGGCATGACTAGTTTTAATCTAGTTGCCAAAATTTTTGCTACAATCTTATAGAAACTTGTTAATAAACAAATAGGTCTGCGTAGTCTCTAATAGATTCAACATGATCTTTCTTAGGTACAAGGGCAATAAAAGTGGAATTATGTTTAGCATCAAAACTACCTGTTTCCCAGAATTCTTGAATGAAACCCATAATGTCGCCTTTTAAGAATTTCCAACATTTTGTGAAGAACATCGTTGGATAACCATCGAGGTCCAGGTGCCTTGTCTTGGCCAAGATCTTTGACAAAGAAGCAAAACTTCCTCCTCGAAAAAAAAAAAGCGACATCCAAAATATCCGACTCAATAGCATTAATACTATCAAAAGCTATGTCTTCCCGACCGGTCTTATAATTTCTTCTTCCCCAACAAGGTTTTATAAAAGTCCACAATATGATCCTGCAGACTTAACTCTATCATCTTCAAGCTTGCCATCCACATACAACTGCCTAATTCTATTATGTCTTCTTCTAGCAGTAGCCTTGCTCATAAAAAAGTGTGTATTTCTGTCACCTACATTAACCAATGTCGATTTAGATTTGATCTTCCAAGCCACCTCTTCCATGTGAGTAACTTTCTCAAATTCAACTGTGTGAAGTAATTTTTCATTTAGTTGTTCAGCAGACAACTCATCTTCTTCAGCCAAACAATCCAGTGTTTGAATCTCAGAAAGAATATGCTTCAGTCTTGAAGTAGTGTGTCCAAAATTCTCCATGTTCCACTCCGTTAACTTCTCTTTAAGTGCTTTCAGCTTACACCAAAGAATAGTGCTTGGACTACCTGCAAAACAAAGAGAATACCACCACTCCTCTAACATATTAATGAAACCATTCTCCAAAAACCACATTATTTCAAATCTAAAAGGGCTAGGTCCCCAGGGAAGGATCGAAATGTCAAGAAGAATAGGGATATGATCTGAGGTAGGTCTAGCTTTAGCTAATTGAGAAACAAAAGGGTAATGGGACTCAAAGGAGGGGGAGAGGAGGAATCTGTCTAATCTAGACATAATAGGATTTATCTGACCATTAGACCAGGTGAATCTGGCACCCTTCAAAGGAAGGTCAATGAGATCATGGATGGAGATGAATTCATTAAAACTTCTCATGCTCTTTGAAATTCTGGTGCAACCCTTCTTCTCAGCACATTTAGTGATTGTGTTAAAATCACCTCCCAAACACCAAGGAAGATTCCACATTCTGCAACTGTTGTCTAACTCTTCCCAAAAAAATTTCCTTTCATGAGGTTTATTAGGACCATACAAATTTCTTAAAACCCATTCAAAATCATCAGACTTGTTTTTGCATAAGATTGAAAGAGTATAATCCCCCACAAGAGAATCTGATACGTCAATCAGATCTTTGTTCCATAAGATTATCATCCCACCAATTACCAAAAGAAGGCGTTGGAAAGTCCAGCCAAAACTTGTATTACCACAAATTTGCATAATGTCATAATCAGACAGACATCATCTTTGTTTCCTGTAGTAGAATGACAAGCTTTAGTTAATCAATCATCTTTTTTACTATGAGTCTTCCTGTTAGGGAGCAAAGCCCTCTAACATTCCGGAAAGAATTTGTAAACTCATTGATCAACAGATGAACCCATAACCTTCTTACATCTTCTTCTTTTTAGCACTTAGAGAACTCACTTGCTCAAGATTAAAACCCAATCTTTTACACTCATTAACTAGTCTTTTTGGTGTCTTGGAGACCCCGAGAAAAAGAGGAGCAAGCATCATCGAAGTATTATTTAATGGCTCAAAACCAGTGGAAATATAGGCGTTTCAGGTAGAAGACTCATTATCTGCGGATGCACCATCTAAAAAAAGAGATGAAAGTGTCTTCCAAACCCCTAACGGTGGTACCTTATCTTTAGTCTCATGAATTGAAGTGCATGATACTCCATCCAGAGAGATTAGGGTTTGAACAAAGAAAGTCTTTGCAAATAGTCTCGAGTAGAAACCATGTAAGTTTTTGGCTTGGTAACAGGACCCTCTAAAGAAATCTTTCCCATAAGGAATTTCTTAGAATGATTAGGCATCAATTCAAAACTTGCAGTTAGAGAAACTCCCAGCTTATATAATCTTTGGACCTCCGTAATAACACATTGTGGAATATGAAATTGTTTCTGATGATTGTAGGTAAAAGGAAAGTTGATATGCTTTGAAGGTTGGCTCAGGGTATTGAGAATGGGTGGAGTTTTAAGAATAGGAGACGAACAAAAGATGTTCTTAGGTGGAATAATAGGCTTTTGCAAGGGTATTGTGATCCACGGAGTAATGGTTCTTGGGATAGGACGAATAATGGCATATAATTTTTGATTGAAGGTACGGGTGTATTTAAAAGTGATTTTTGATGAGTTATTGGGTGAGCTTTTTGGTGGGTTTGCAGGTGGGTTTATGGGTGAGCTTTGTGGTGAGCTTACAGGTGGATTTGTGGGTGGGTTTTCAGAATGGTTGGAAGGTGGTGGTTCCCAATTTTCTGAACAGGTAAGCTTAAAAGCTGGTGAAACATCAATTTCCATTGCTACAGGATCAGACTCTACCAAATTAGGTTGAGTACAAGGTTTTTCAGTCCAAACTTGAGTTGTAATCGGTAGCGCCCTTCTTTTCTTCTTTGACCTTTTCCTACGCCTGTTAGACTTGCCATGATGTGCCACCTTACGTTGAGTTTTCCAAAAATCTTGCTTATGAAGCAAGTCAGGCGCCGTGGAATCTGCTGAAATTGTTAGATCTTGAATAGAACCAGCAAGATTACGATAATTATGCTGAAAATCCCCTTTTTCCGAGTCAACATTAATTTCCATATCACTCTTACTTGATTGCAGGGTTGACTGCATCTTAGGATTGAAACTCAGAATTTTCGGCGACCATGAATTAGGGTTCCGATAGCCAGTCACTGGTGCTTCAACAATGAAGATATTTGCAGAGTATGTACCAGTCTCCGTTTCTAAAGTGACTAGACGAGGAACGTGATTAATTCCTTTTACATTCCTTATCTTTATTTTTATTGCAGTTAGATCTTGTAATCTTAATGATGCTGGATTGATCAACAATACTTCACCACAAAATCTTCCCAGAGAATGCATAACTTCTGATGACCAATACTGAAAAGGGACTCCATAGATTTCAATAAAGAAATCAGTATGTTTGCTTGGACTTGTATTCCATAGCTGAGTATTCCATCTAAACACAGCAAAGTTTACATTTTGAAAAGTGAACATAAACTCAGAATCTTGCTCCTTAGAAACATCTTCTCCCATATGGAAAACGGCTTGACAAGAATTGATGGGGAATAATAGAAATGTAATATTTCTATTAGTCTTAGCTTGAAGAGCTTCACCAATGCTATCCCATGAAGTTACTGGAATTGGTGCAGAAATCACAAAAGCATCCTTCCATTTTCCCAAAAGATTGTGTTTATCTTGCTGCTTAATATTGATAGACATAAAAAAATCTCAGTGTGCCCATTCTTCTACCTGTTGTAGAAGTCTTTTACTGCTGAAGTTTTTTGTTCCAAAACTCAACATCTCATTCTTATCTTCCTCCAGACATGGATGTTTTATGTCAAATAAATGAATCGTGAATGAGAAAAATTAATGATAGAATTGGGTATTTGGTTTTGTGTAAAGTATAAATAGAGTAAATGAATCGTATAACCAATTTATGAATAACATAATTCTGATTTGCGGCTGATGGTAAACATTATTATTGAGTGAGTGAGATATTGGCGGGAACTAAATTATTGAAAATGATTTGTCACCCAATTGGAGTTCGTTTGGAGATTTGAAGACTGTTGGTTGAGAGATTCTTTGCATCAATCATCAAATATGTTTTGTTCTTTAATATTTGTTCGCCCATGCTTGGTTTAGTTTTCAAGGATATCTAGTATGTTATGGAGCATTCGTCGGGTGCATAATTAAACACCATAATCTTATACTGTGTATAACAATGGTGCACTTTATACTTAGTCTTTTTTTTTTGTAACTACCGTTCGTTTTTTTTTTTTTTTTGAAGCAAGAAAAATGTATTGATTAACTTTCAATGGTTACATATTTAACATCATCCTGAACTTGAAATAAAATGACTATAGACATGACAGATATCCAGACACTACTGAGATGACTGACTCTTGCTAACTTAGCCAAAATATCTGCTACCTTATTCTTTTCTTTAGGCACAAAACTATAGAGTCAAGAATTGTTATTGCTGAAAATATTCTTAATATCGAGAATCATGTTATGAATCCTCTAATATGCATTGAAATTGTCATTGTCTACTGCATCTGGAACTATTTGCGAGTCCAGCTCAAATTGTACTCTATCCAGGGGCATTTCCCTTGCCCACTGCACTGCTTCCCATAAAACTTTGCATTCCACTTGTTCTGGACTCAAAGCAGCTTTTTGGTAGATGCATTTTGAACCCCTGTGTGAACCTGCAAAATCAGAATAATGAAAAGAACCATCA
Source organism: Papaver armeniacum (assembly GCA_023531295.1). Taxonomy (NCBI): domain Eukaryota; kingdom Viridiplantae; phylum Streptophyta; class Magnoliopsida; order Ranunculales; family Papaveraceae; genus Papaver; species Papaver armeniacum. The sequence goes on along the minus strand of JAJJWW010007815.1, from coordinate 4,782 downwards.
TCATTAATTTTATGAGTGCCCACAGGAGGTGGAGACCAGTGAAGATTGGATCTGTTTTGTTTAGGAACTTGAGCAGGAGGACTAGGAGGTTTTATCTTGAGAAGCTCAATTTCTATCTTGCATTTTTGAATAATGGAATCTGGAGAAGTCTTCAAACCCTTAAACACAGTGTCATATCTAGCTGACCAAATACACCAAGCCACTATGGCTATATAACAAACTTCATCCTGCTGAATCTGATTATTCAAAAGTTCTCAAACCAAATGCAGAACCACTCAACCATATTAGTGTCACCTTGAATATGGATACCCAAAACAGCAAACCATATTGCTCTAGAGATATAACAATGTAATATGCTGTGAGAAGAAGTCTCAAAAGAATGAGAACATTGTCGACAACTATAATCTCCATTTTGAATAACATAAGTCAGTTTATCTCTTGTTTGAAGAGTGTCTTTGAGACATTTCTAGAGAAACTGATTAATTCTTGGTAACATAGGCAACTTCCATAATTTCTTGAAAATAGTTTGCATTCTTAGCCTAATTTAAAGGTTGATATTTTGTTCTTCAAACATCTTCTTATAAGCAGATTTAACAATGAAAATACCATTCCTTTCAAGGGTCCAACCATTCTGTCTTTATGCTGAGGATGAACAGTAATATTGAGAATTAACCTTGCCACTGGAGCTTCAAAAAGAGATAAAATGATTGCAACATTCCATCCTCATGAGTCCGAGAGTAGCTGGTAAACATAAGTATAGTCCTGAGCATTATTGGCATTGAGTTTTGGAATAGGAGGAGCTTCTAAATCAGGGATCCATTTGTAACTCCAAATCAAGATTTCATGACCATCTCCAATGATCCAACAGTTGTACTTCTTAATAAATTGAAGCTCATAGGTTATGCTTCTCCAAGACCAAGTAGAATCAGGATTATCTTTAATGTTGAAGACTTTACCATCTAGAAAATATTTTTCCTTAAGAGATAAAGAACACACTGAAGTATTTTATGTGCAAAGTCTCCAAGCAGACTTAGCAAGTAAAGCTCTATTGAAAAATTTAAGATCTCTGAAACCCAAACCACCTTATTCCTTTGGTTTACTGACATTTTTCCAAGAAATAACTAGCTTACCTTTGTTATTTTTCTTTTTCATCCAAAACTTCTGCTAAGTTGAGTTTATTTTGTTGATAGTTGCATCTGGAAGTTTGAAGCTAATCATGTGATGAACTGGTATAACATTTGTGACACTCTTTACCATGACAGATCTACCAGCTTCTGAAATATTTATAGAGACCCATCTTGAAATTCTTGTTCCTATTTTGTCTATGAGATTATAGAATGGGATCTTTTTGTTTTTTCCAACAAAAAAAGGTAGTCCCAGATATTTTTCCTTATTAATGCAAAGCTTCCTGACTTGCAAAATACCACTGATGATTTGACCACAAGAAGAACTTGTATTCTTACTAAAGTAAACAGCTGATTTATGAAATTTTATGAGTTGGCCTGAACAAGAACTGAAGTCTTTTATCACTTGAAGCAACTTATTAGTTTGAGTTAGATTAGCCTTACAAAACAGGAGGCAATCATCTGAAACAATAAATGGTTGATTTTTGGTGCTGATCTTGAAATTTTCATCCCAGTAAGTTGACCTATATTTTCAAGATACTTTAGTTGTCTTGAGAATGCTTCCATTGCCAATATAAATAAGTAATAAGAGAGTGGATCTCCGTGTCTGATCCCCCTTGTGGACTTAAAAGAAGTAGAATGTGAACCATTGATCATTATCTCAATAGAAGTAGTACTTATGCATTGCAGTATGAGATGACAAAATTTTTCACAGAAACCAAACTGCTTTAGGACCTCAATCAGAAAGACCCATTCCAATCTATCAAAAACTTTGGACATGTCCATTTTGAGAGCTAAATGACCAGTTCTTCTTCCTTTCTTCTTCATAGCTTTTACAAGTTCTTAAACTAAACAAATATTTTCTGAAATCAATCTACCTGGAACATATGTTGATTGCATTGGTGATATGATATCACCATATATTTTTTGAGTCTTAGAGCTATCATTTTAGAGATCAGCTTGTAGATTGTATTACATAGAGCTATAGCCCTGAAATCTTCAGGATTATGAGCTCCACTGACTTTTGGGATAAGAGAGATTCTTGTATTATTAATCTTCTTGAGTAGATAACCAGAATAGAAAAAAGCCTTCACCATTTTACACACATCATCTTTAACTGTCTGCCATTGAGTTTGATAGAAACCTACTAGAAATCTATCAGGTCCTGGACAAGTCCAAGGTTGCATTGTCATTAGAGCACCATATATTTCATCATCATCTGAAATTCTTATAATAGCCTCATTATCTTGATCTGAAATACAAGAAGGTATATGTTGAAGAAAATAAAATGAATCAGCTGGATGAGAGGTAGTACTGATCTTCTTAAAGTGAGTGACCAAAAAATTCTCAATATTATTCTTGTCTTGGCACCAAGAGCCATCTGGAGCTTGAAGAGAATCAGTTATATTCCTAGTTCTTCTTTGTTTAACTCTTATATGGAAGTATTTAGAATTTCCGTCCATGTCATTATAAAAAAGATCTCTGGACTTCTGCATGTTGGAGCTTACCTGAATCTCATTGAGGTTATAAATCTTAACTTCAAGCTTCTTTATTTCTTCTGTATTGTTATCTTGAATGCCTTGAGCTTGCAGATTAGATAATTCTTCTTGAAATAAAGTTATTCTTGATTGAATTTGAACAAAAGTTTTTAAACTTCATTTTGAGAGAATATATCTTGTATTAGAGAGCTTGTCAGATAGAACAAAACCTGCAGAACCTGTAAGATTAGTTTTCCAAGCATTCAAGATTTCATTTTTGCAAGCCTCATTTTTTTAACCAATGTTCAAAAAATTTCCAACACTCCCCTGAGTTACTAGACTTTTCATACATGGATAATGTAATTGGGGCATGATCCGATCCCTTAACGGGTAGATGAAAATCAAGCCAGGGATATTTAATGAACCATTCTCTATTAACTAGGGATCTATCAAGTCTAGATTTAATTTTACCTGTACCATGACTATTACTGGTCCAGGTAAATGGATCACCACTATAACCCATATTATAAGGGGATACTAATACTATTAGGGGCTGATATCATTTCATATACTCCTGACGGCCCTGATCGTTGGATCGATGAAATGGTATCCGCCCTAAGTAGTAGTTGTACACCTGTATAAATTATGGCTTTCATCCAATAATTTTTGTTCTATTTAATTATTTTATGGAAGTTACTCAAAATTAATTTAGTTCATGGATCCTGTGAAAAATTGAATTACTAGAGTTTTAATAATTTTCTGTGTTCTTGATTGTAATTATCTTGGTCTAATCAAAGGTGATAGTATATTATTTGTTAAACATTTTATTCACACATTTAAAATTCAAAGTTTTTAGGTCAAATTTAAGGACGCAACAAGTCCTCGTCGTATCATTAACCGTGCTTTCACTAAAGATATATAATTATGATTTCACATGTTGTATATCCCTGACGCAGAAATATGAGCGACAAACATAGGATGATGGAGGAAACGATAATGAACTTTCTCACTAGTAATAGTTAAGATTACTATTCACCATCTTAATGGTAATGGATTTTTTTATTTTATTTTTTTGGCTCTGTAAAGATAATTTTATAAATAAGGTAATATTACAATGGCCAATAAAACATCACAAATCACAAATGTTTTAGTTTGCAATTTCGTGCACAATAATGATTTAGTGATAATTACAATTTCTCGACCCTATGTTTTCGATGTTGTAAACAAAAACAATGACGCCATAATCATTTTAGATTATGATACAAAGCAGAAACTAGTATCAAACTTCCAAAACAAACTAAGGAATGGAGTATTCCTCATGGATTTGTAAAATAATGGATACAAGTACAACTAGCCCATTAACAAACCTTTGAGCTAAAAACACAGTTAAACAACAACAATATGAATCCACAAAGGATCGAAGTTCTTATGGATAACGGTGTATGATGGAGATATAGTATATAATGGTGGTAGTAGACTAGTAGTACACATCAACTATACATAAAAAATCTTTGGTGAAGAATAATCCTAATACTGCCGTTAGAAAACACTCACAAAGAAAGTAGAATATTTTAGGAAGAGAAAAAGAGGAGGAGGAGGAGGAGGAAGAAGAAGAGAGATCTAGTCTGCGGCTTAAAAGCGGAAGCAAATTAACCAGAAAGGTAAAATATTTTATGCAAGAAAACCTAAAATTGACCGAAATAATGACAAAATATTAATGAAAATAATAACCATATCCACCGGAATTAAGGAAACAAATTAATGGTTTTGACCACAAATAACGCCCCATAAAATACGTGCATGATTAGTGATTAATTGAACAATTATCATTTAATATAAATATTTTTCTTTTGTTAATAATCCTTAACTAAATAAGGTTAATTTAGTCCTACTAAAAATCTAAATATATTAATTTAGTCTAGAACTCTTTATCTTAACCGAGATCTTATGATTTGGGCTACGCATATAAAATCATCTTAATGATGGGTTTGTGAAAGAGAGAGGAACCAAACTTGGGTTCCTCAGAAATTTCCACTATTACAAATTACATTTTAAATGTAAAATGCCCCATAGAAACGTTTTTTCTCACAAGAAATTTGTAGGAAAAAACTCATTGCTATAGAATAGCCTAACAATGTCTAGAATGCCACTCCAATTGACAAGCATAGATAAACCTTTAG